>JACEEZ010014192.1:87500-92500 GCA_016584305.1 Chionoecetes opilio | reverse complement strand
ATGGGTATTAATGGAATACATAAATGCTGTTTCTAGGAGAATAACATGCTAATTCATATTATGGGGGTAATCGGTTTATCATACAGGAACCAACTGAGGATCGCAGGAGAAGAGGGCAAAGGAATTCAGTCCTGTTACTCGGACATGAACATTTTGGTGGGATAAGAAAGAATGAAAAAGATAATGAAGGAAGTGATGCAGGGTAGAACTTAACATATAATGAGATGAATGAAGTGCAGTATGGAGGGAGGACAGTGAGACAAGGCGGCAGGTGACGATATAACTTTGTGCCCTCAACTACTAGTCTGTAGGAGTAAACAAAGCGACCGCCGGTTGGCGGAGCGTGGTCAAGGCGACTCTCCCAGATCGATAGAGAAGAGTGGGCGCAGGAGTGTGTGGTGGTGAAAGTGAGTGGCTGACCGCATATGGTAGAGAGGTGAAGAGACAAATGCTTCTCTTTATTTTATCTCACACTTAATCCCACCCCAATTTATTAATTAATGTTATCGGAACATAGGAGTATTATTGTACTATCAAGATGCTAACTGGACTGGGCTATACTAGTTGGCTTCTCGTCCAATTGTATGAGATTCATAATTATCGATAATCGAGGTTTAGCATAGGAGCGATTATGACAAACGTACTCGTGCTATTAGTGTAGTCAAAAACTTATCTTTTTCTAGGTATTCATTTGTGTCACCCACTTCCTGTTTTCCTATTCAATCTTATCCTCCTGCCGCCCAGCCTAGGATATGAATGTTCAACAGATTGTGCGTCAGTCGTAGGAGCCCATTGCAGTGATACACCCAGACTCTCCCGTTACTTCATTTCGCCCTCATACTTATTTTCCTTATATTTGTTTTCCACTTACACCGCTCTCTCTCTCTCTCTCTCTCTCTCTCTCTCTCTCTCTCTCTCTCTCTCTCTCTCTCTCTCTTCTCTCTCTCCTCTAGTATGTAGTACCTACAAAGGGTACCTTTTACATCCAACACGAAAACTTTCCCCCGTCATTTCCCCCCCCACCCCCCCCCCACCCCCATCCCCCCCCCCCCCCCCCCCCCCTCCCCCATAATCACACTATTTTATTTGACTTGCAGCTGCAGGAATAAATAATTTATTACATTGAAGATTTTTTTATCAATGCCATGTAAGAACATCTACCAACTCTCTTCTTATTTTTTACTGAGCTCTTGACATTTCGCACACCACTTTCATTTTTTCTCTTTCTTACGTACTACCTTCTTCTCCTCTCACTTTTACCGTTCATCCTCCTCTCTCTACCATACTCATCTCGTTCCGAGTCCCCCCATGTCTACCTCCTTTTCCTCCTCTCTCTACCCCTCTTGCCATGCCTCCCTCCCTCCTTCCCTCTCGCGTCATCTGCGTGAATCACCAATAATTGTATCAGAGTAATGGTGCGTGCAGTATGACTTGATATCATTAGTGGGCCCAGTCATATGCGCCCGGTTATCGTGACTGATAGCATGGTTATCGGGGACCCCAGAGTCGGAAATTTTCCCAGTGTCGCAGTCATTTCCATGGGAGGCGAACGGTAAAGGGAGAGAGATGATGAAGGGATTGAAGGCGGTGAGGTGATACGATGAAAATTATAGATATGGATGAGAAAGTTGTGGGAAGTAAGGGGCGGCGAGGGATTTTATTAATACGCGAGTCGGAAGGGGAAAGGGTAAAGCAGGATGAGGACGGTTAAGCACGTTGCTGAGCGGTGGTCAGACATTGAGAGGAAAGGAAGCTGGTGGTGAATGATTCAATAAAGCATTGAGCGAATTATATGGGGGGGGGTTTAAAAATAAGTGATTAATGGCTGATATTAACGATGGATTCGCGGAAGGAATATACAAGAAAATAAACCAGTAACGAAAGAAACAGGCTTATCGTAACTCAGCACAAAATATTGCTGCTTTACCTACATCACAACTGCCAAAACTTTCAGGCACTGTACAAAGGTATACGACGCAAAGGACGCACCACACTGGACAAACAGCAACTGCTGCTCGAGCCTAAATGTAGCCAGCAGGGTAAAGACAAACGAAACTTTTATCTCGAACGTAAGCTCGAAAAAGATCAAAGCTTCACCTGTATTTAACATTTACGGACAGGCACTCCTAACGCATTGCATAGTTATTTTCCAAATATATAAAATGTGGAGAGCATAATGAGTAAGAATAACATCCGTGCTGTATATCTGGTGACTGACATTCTCCCAGAAAGCATCAATTAGCCTTCAATTTGCTTGGGTGCAGGAATACAAAGATAAAACCAGGAAAGGTCAGCACAGCAATCATCGTGTCAGTAAACACAGCCTGCGCCTCGGTGTGGAGACCTGGAATGTATGCCAGGCCCGAATGTCGAGCATTATCCTTCTCTCTCTCTCTCTCTCTCTCTCTCTCTCTCTCTCTCTCTCTCTCTCTCTCTCTCTCTCTCTCTCTATCTATCTATCTCGCGCTCGCGTGTGTGTGTGTCTGTCTCCTCGGTATAGTGGGTATCGCGGCCGGCTGCGGCTCTGCGAGCTCGGGTTCAAATCCTAACAAGTTGTATTTTATTTCGGTATATAATATTATCATGTCTGATCATGTGTGTGTGTGTGTGTGTGTATGTGTGTGCTAAAAAAGCATAGAGTATTAATCATGATGTCAGAGGAAGTCATTATTGGATTTGAATACTCGTCTCAATGAACATTTACATTGGACGACATCAGATGGCGCTCATGTTAGACGTCACATATTATGCTTAGGTTTGGGCCTCAGCTTTCCTATCTTGATTGTAGGGTATTTGTATTTGCCTCTGACTGTACTAAGAGAACACACAAGACGCACCACCGATAACAAAGTAATCGCAAGAGGGTTACGGATCGACCCAGGAGAGTGGTAAGGAAGTACTACGCTTGTTAATCTCACAACTTGAACAACATTTACTGAGTGCCTTGTTAACACATTTTATCATTTCTGGAAGTTTCATGAAACATGGAACGGTGAGGGATTAAGAAAAATCGTATGAAGTGGCTGAGGAAGGAGCAAGAGCGTCGCCCGAGCTTGGGAGGGGCGTGGTTCAGCATCTGGAGAAAGTGAGGACAAGATGCATTCGGCTCAGTTGCCCAGTTAACAGTCCGGCACTCACCTCACGATTCGCTTGATACCTTACACGAGAAACTGGATTACACTTAGACCCAGCGGCTTACCAACCACCGTCCACCTCCTTTTCTCTTTTTTCTCTTTCTATCTCTTCTCGCGGGCTCCCAATTACCCTCCACCCCAATCCCAGTTTTGGTCCTGTCCACACCCCTCCACGGCCTCACTTTTTTTCTTCTTTCACCATGTGTACGCAGTTACACAGCTTTATGGAATAGCACAGTTTGTGTTGGCAAGGGACGTGTAAGCGTGTGCTGATCTTGTGTAGCTGTATGAAGCCTGTACAGTCCAAGTCGCTTCTCATGTCCAATGAAAGCTTGGGAGTTTTTGACCCATATGAAGTTATGATGAGTCGACCGCGACCTACTAAGAACATAAATGTGCGGTATTGTCTCTGCTATTGTGGTGCCTTAACGTTCGTAATCAAGTGATTCTACATGTTCTCACCTTCACAATCAAGTGATTCTACATGATCTCACTTCAGTCTGGCCTTTCCTTTACTGACTCATAGTTTTGTTATTGTTAGAGCACTGGATAGGTAGATATTATCTGTACATATATAATGACAATAACATATATTATGTTAACAGCTACCAGCATATAGTGACCAGAAGGTATGCTGACACATCAAGATGAGAGACAACACATCTTTGATAATATTGTGTTGTTAGACAGAATCTGGTTTTTTTTTACGTTGGAGCCTATAGCGCCTGTAGGCTATTAATTTTTTTAAGGACTTCAGGTGGTTGGCTCTGCACATTCTGGAGGTGGTTTTTTTTTTTTTTTTTTTTTTTATGATGTTAGCTCTCTCCCGTTGGTAGCGCAGGTTGTATTTTTATAGTGACACCTGTTTTCTGTGATGTTCGGATCCTCAGTCAGGCTCATGTTGCCATCTAGTATTCCCTCTGCCGCACTTGTAGTCGCAGTCGGATGAACAGATTTGCTACGTGCGGGTTTCTTCAGCCACTCGACAATGGATTTGACAGTGGTTTCTTGGTGGGATTTGAACTCGGGACTTTCTGCTCACCTACCAGGCTCTTGTCGACCACATTAATTAAAGAAGGACGAAAGAGTTGCCCCCGACAGGATTCGAACTCGGGACATCGAGCTCACAACTCCAAGACGCTAACCACTCGGCCACCGCAAATGTTTGGCCAGGAAATACGGAAAAGTTTGACCAGGCAGGGTGCAAATACGGAAGCACAATTTTTGAGAACAATAGGAGGGACTCTGTCTGGACCGTAAGCCTTTCGAGGATCTAGATCAGCAAGGGCTAAGGAAATATAATTACGAAGAATCTAAATAACAGGCATAATATAATCAAATTGTGGAGGAGAAAGAGGAACAAGCCCTTCATCAACCAGAGTGGAATTTTCAGCAAAGGTTTGAGCGAAGAGTTCAGCTTTATAAATATATGAGACGGCTGTGGAGCCATCTGAGTGAAGCATAGGAGGGAAAGATGAAAAAAAATAATGTTAGAGATGTTATTAGCTAGATGCCAGAAGTCACGTGAGGAGTTCGATTCAGAAAGATTTTGACAATTTCTATGAATGAAGGAGTTTTTGGTAGGTTGTAGTAAAGATTTGGCATGATTACGGGCAGATATATAAAGGGAATGAGTTTCAAGGGATGGATTGTTACGGTACAGTCTGTGAGCCGCCTCTCTATCTTGGACAGCATGAGAACAAGCAGAGTTAAACCAAAGTTGATGGGCTTTAGGATTAGAGAAAGTGTGTGGAATGTACGCCTCCATGCCAGAGACTATGACCTCAGCTCAGCTAGAGACTATGACCTGACTATGACCGCTTTGCACAAAGAGATGGGTCTTTGACATGGAAGCAGTAATCATTC
>JACEEZ010014192.1:80000-85000 GCA_016584305.1 Chionoecetes opilio | reverse complement strand
TATATATAGTATATATACGTATATATATAGTGACTTCAATGTCACTTCTTACTAAAATTTATCTGTGCTTGTATATATCTCACCTAACTCCTCCCACTCTGTAAAGATTCCTCGATATTTAACATCAAAAAAGGGAGACATATCATCTCATTTTCCCTTTAGCAGAAATTTCCATTATTGAGGATTTCAATGTTTCACCACCAGCATTGGCTATCATCTTTCTCTGACCAACCTGGTGAACACGCCTACAGCCTTTTCGATCCTCCCAAGACCTAAGAGCAGCTGGTGCAGCACCTACCCGTTTCCTGACCGCCTGGAGACCGCCCCAACATTCTTGATCTTTTCTAATACTAACCCGTATGCTTACTCTGTGAAACTATTCTATCGTGGGTTCCTCCGATCAAATCTAATGTATGAAACTGTCCTATCGCATCAGTGCCGCCCCGGGACCCACCTAACGCGGATGTGCTTCTGGCATTTTCAACTCAGCTAAGTGGGAAGACCTAAGGCAGTACTACTCTGATTTTCCATGGGATGATTACTGCTTCCATGTCAAAGCACCCCATCTCTTTGTGCACAGCGGCATAGTCAGTCATAGTCTTTAGGCTGAGCTGAGGTCATAGTTCGGCTGGAGGTGTACATTCCAACAACACTTTCTCTAATCCTAAAGCCCATCAACTTTGGTTAACTCTGCTTGTTCTCATGCTGTCCAAGATAGAGAGGCGGCTCACAGGACGTACCGTAACAATCCAATCCCTTGAAACTCATTCCCTTATATATCTGCCCGTTAATCATGCCACATCGTACTACAACCTACCAAAAACTCCTTCATTCATAGAAAATTGTCAAAATCTTTCTGAATCGAACTCCTCACTGACTTCTGAATCTAGCTAATAACAATCTCTAACATTATTTTTTTTCATCTTTCCCTCCTATGGCTCCACTCAGATGGCTCCACAGCGTCTCACTATATTTATTAAAGGCTGAACTCTTCGCTCAAATTTGCTGAAAAATTCCACTCTGGTTGAGAAGGGCTGTTCCTCTTTCCTCCACAAATTTGATTATATCATGCCTGTTATGTAGATTCTTCGTACCTAATTATATTTCCTTAGCCCTTGCTCGCTCTAGATGCTCGAAAGGCTTACGTCCAGGACAGAGTCCCTTCCTAATTGTTCTCAAAATTGTGCTTCCGTATTGCACCCTGCCTGGTCAAACTTTTCCGTATTTCCTGGCCAAACATTTGCGGTGGCCGAGTGGTTAGCGTCTTGGAGTTGTGAGCTCGATGTCCCGAGTTCGAATCCTTCGGGCGGCAACTCTTTCGTCTTCTTTAATTAAGGTGGTCGTGACAAGAAGCCTGAGTGAGCAGAAGTCCCGAAGTTCAAAATCCCACAAGAAACCACTGTCAAATCCATTGTCGAGTGGGCTGAAGAAACCCCCGACGTAGCAAATCTGTTCATCCACTGCGACTACAAGTGCGGAGCAGATGGGGATACTAGATGGCAAAACATGAGCTGAATGAGATCGAACATCACAGAAAACAGGTGTCACTATAAAAATACAACCTGCGCTACCAACGGGAGAGAGCTAACCATCACAACCCTCCAGAATGTGCAGAGCCAACCACCTGAAGTCCTTAAAAAAATTAATAGCCTACAGGCGCTATAGGCTCCAACGTAAAAAAAAAAACCAGATTCTGTCTAACAACACAATATTATCCAAAGATGGTGTTCCATCTTGATGTGTCAGATACACTTTGGTCACTATATGCTGGTAGCTGTTAACAGAATAATTTTATTGTCATTATATATGTACAGATAATATCTACCTATCCAGTGCTCTAACAATAACAAAACTATGAGTCAGTAAAGGAAAGGCCAGACTGAAGTGAGATCATGTAGAATCACTTGATTGTGAAGGTGAGAACATGTAGAATCACTTGATTACGAACGTTAAGGCACCACAATAGCAGAGACAATACCGCAATTATGTTCTTAGTAGGTCGCGGTCGACTCATCATAACTTCATATGGGTCAAAAACTCCCAAGCTTTCATTGAACATGAGAAGCGACTTGGACTGTACAGGCTTCATACAGCTACACAAGATCAGCACACGCTTACACGTCCCTTGCCAACACAAACTGTGCTATTCCATAAAATGCTGTGACTTGCGTTACACATGGTGAAAGAAGAAAAAAAGTGAGGCCGTGGAGGGGTGTGGACAGGACCAAAACTGGGATTGGGGTGGAGGGTAATTGGGAGCCGCGCGAGAAAGAAATAGAAGAAGAAAAAAGAGAAAAGGAGGTGGACGGTGGTTGGTAAGCCGCTGGGCCTAAGGGTAATCCAGTTTCTCGTGTAAGGTATCAAGCGAATCGTGAGGTGAGTGCCGGACTGTTAACTGGGCAACTGAGCCGAATGCATCTTGTCCTCACTTTCTCCAGATGCTGAACCACGCCCCTCCCAAGCTCGGGCGACGCTCTTGCTCCTTCCTCAGCCACTTCATACGATTTTTCTTAATCCCTCACCGTTCCATGTTTCATGAAACTTCCAGAAATGATAAAATGTGTTAACAAGGCAACTCAGTAAATGTTGTTCAAGTTGAATTACAAGCGTAGTACTTCTTACCACTCTCCTGGGTCGATCCGTAACCCTCTTGCGATTACTTTGTTATCGGTGGTGCGTCTTGTGTGTTCTCTTAGTACAGTCAGAGGCAAATACAAATACCCTACAATCAAGATAGGAAAGCTGAGGCCCAAACCTAAGCATAATATGTGACGTCTAACATGAGCGCCATCTGATGTCGTCCAATGTAAATGTTCATTGAGACGAGTATTCAAATCCAATAATGACTTCCTCTGACATCATGATTAATACTCTATGCTTTTTTAGCACACACATACACACACACACACACACACATGATCAGACATGATAATATTATATACCGAAATAAAATACAACTTGTTAGGATTTGAACCCGAGCTCGCAGAGCCGCAGCCGGCCGCGATACCCACTATACCGAGGAGACAGACACACACACACGCGAGCGCGAGATAGATATAGGATAGATAGAGAGAGAGAGAGAGAGGACGAGAGACGAGGAGACGAGAGAGAGAGGAGACGAGAGAGTGAGAGTACGAGAGATTTATGAGAGAGAGAGAGAGAAGGATAATGCTCGACATTCGGGCTGGCATTACATTCCAGGTCTCCACACCGAGGCGCAGGCTGTGTTTACTGACACGATGATTGCTGTGCTGACCTTTCCTGGTTTTATCTTTGTATTCCTGCACCCAAGCAAATTGAAGGCTAATTGATGCTTTCTGGGAGAATGTCAGTCACCAGATATACAGCACGGATGTTATTCTTACTCATTATGCTCTCCACATTTTATATATTTGGAAAATAACTATGCAATGCGTTAGGAGTGCCTGTCCGTAAATGTTAAATACAGGTGAAGCTTTGATCTTTTTCGAGCTTACGTTCGAGATAAAAGTTTCGTTTGTCTTTACCCTGCTGGCTACATTTAGGCTCGAGCAGCAGTTGCTGTTTGTCCAGTGTGGTGCGTCCTTTGCGTTTCGTATACCTTTGTACAGTGCCTGAAAAAAACAAAAGGGGTGTGTTGGCAGTTGTGAGAGGTTAAAGAGGCAATATTTTGTGCTGAGTTACGATAAGCCTGTTTCTTTCGTTACTGGTTTATTTTCTTGTATATTCCCTTCCCTCGAATACCATCGTTATAATCAGCCATTAGATCAACTTATTTAACCATATAATTCGCTCAATGCTTTATTGAATCATTCACCACCAGCTTCCTTTCCTCTCAATGTCTGACCACCGCCTCAGCAACGTGCTTACCGTCCTTCACTGACTTTACCCTTTCCCCTTCCGACGCGCGTATTAATAAAATCCATCGCCCGACCCATTACTTCCCACAACTTCTCATCCATATTATATTTTCATCGTATCACTCACCCGCCTTTCAATCCCTTCATCATCTCTAGCCCTTTACCGTTCGCCTCCCATGGAAAATGACCTGCGAACACCTGGGAAAATTCGACTCTGGGGTCCCCGATAACCAATGCTATTCAGTCACGATAAACCGGGCGATATGACGGGGCCCCACAATGATATCAAGTCATACTGCACGCACCATTACTCTGATACAATTATTGGTGATTCACGCAGATGACGCGAGAGGGAAGGAGGGAGGGAGGCATGGCAAGAGGGGTAGAGAGAGGAGGAAAAGGAGGTAGACATGGGGGGAATCGGAAACGAGGATGAGTAGTATAGAGAGAGGGATGAACGGTTTAAAAGTGAGAGGAGAAGAAGGTAGAACTACGTAAGAAAGAGAAAATGGTGAAAGTGGTGTGTGCGAAAGTCAAGAGCTCAGTAAAAATAAGAAGAGGAGTTGGTAGATGTTCTTACATGGCATTGATAAAAAAATCTTCAATGTAATAAATTATTTATTCCTGCAGCTGCAAGTCAAATAAAATCGTAGTGATTAGGATGACGGGGAAAGTTTTCGTGTTATGTAAAATGTACCTTGTAGGTACTAACATATAAGGGAGAGAGAGAGATGAGATGAGAGAGAGGAGATGAGAGAGATAGAGAGAGAGAGAGAGAGAGAGAGATGAGAGAGAGAGAGAGAGCGGTGTAAGTGGAAAAACAAATATAAGGAAGGGAAAATAAGATGAGGGCGAAAAATGAAGTAAGGGCGAGAGTCTGGGTGTATCACTGCAATGGGCTACTACGACGAGCACAATCTGTTGAACATTAAATATCCTAGGCTGGCGGCAGAGGAATAAGATTGAATAGGAAAACAGGAAGTGGGTGGACACAAATGAATACCTAGAAAAGATAAGTTTTGACTACAGAATAGCCACGGCGTACGTTTGTCATAATCGCTCCTATGCTAAACCTCGATTATCGATAATTATGAATCTCATACAATTGGACGAGAAGCCAACTAGTATAGCCCAGTCCAGTTAGCATCTTGATAGTACAAT
>JACEEZ010014192.1:67500-75000 GCA_016584305.1 Chionoecetes opilio | reverse complement strand
CAGTGTCCCACTCCAGATGCTCACCAAGCCCACCAGTCGCTCGTGTACATGTGGACCAGAAAGCACGGACTGACTGGCAAAAGAATGAACACCCTGGAAATATAGTCAAGTATGCCTTCAGGTGTACTTCAAAACTCTATTACGACATCAAAGTTCACCACAGACTAGAGGACCCGGGCACCAAACTTTCATCATCACGCAGCTCAGAGTGATGACCGGTAGCAGCCCAAGAAGGTCCAAAAAGCTGTGAACCTTCTACGTGCGGACAGAAAAATCATGGTCACACACTCAGAAATTGTTGTTCCTCCTCTCGCTGATGGCGAGTCAGGAGTGAGGACGACCGCAGGTTCGGCCGTGACCCAGATTTTGAATGCGCGGGCTGGCGAGGGTATGGGGCACCAGTGTAAGACTCGCATCACACACAAGATGAGCTTGTCAGACACCAGCTTGCAGGACACTGATCAGCTGGCAGCCTGCCAGGTGCACGAGCCGGCATCACTGTTTCACTGTCCGAGGATCAGATCCAGGACGATCCTGGTCAAGCCATACGAGGTTTCCGGAAGTTCTCTATCCACACTCAGAGCACCGAAAGAGTCGTGTGAAGCAGGTGGACAGAGGGCTGCCGGCAAGCAGTGGTGGCGGCAGCAAGGCCAGAGACGTGGTCATCCTGGGCTCGGGCCCACCAACGGGAGACCATGCCCTGCTTCAGGTCTAAGAAGACCATGATGGACACGTTCTAGGCCAACGTAGAGGTGTGACACTGGATGTAGGCCTGATGAACCAACTGATCAGAAAGAGCTACCACGCTAAGTCATTGGGGAACTCCTATGGTGCTTGATGCACTAAACAGGGACCCAAACGGACATGCGTACTCATTTAAGATTATTCGATAAGGGTGCAATATAAAAGTGCGGATTTTGCATAGTAGAATTGCTCAAATGCAAAATGAATCAGAATAAAATCGTCTAGAAATCCATTTTACATAGGAAATTGGCATGCCAAAGTTGAGAAAAAGAATTTTGTTATACTGCGTACCCTAAAATTGATATATATATATTATATATATATAATATATATATAATATATATATATATATATATATATATTAGATTATATATATATATATATAGATATATAATATATATATATATAGATATATCTATAATATATATATATATATATATATCGTGATACAGCAAAATTAACAGCTCGCCCTAAGTATAAAATTGATCCACTAAAGCGATAAAGACACCCTCTAAGACAAACAGAACAATCCTGAATAAGATAATAAACCCCATGAGCTAGTAACACTTTTAACAAGATCTGTACTCGAGAAAATCTCCTGCCCGTAATATACTTTATAACAAAAAATAAAAAAATAATATAATATATATATATATCAATATATGTATATAAATATTTAAATAAAAAAAAAAAATAATATATTGTTATCTATAATATATATATTATATATATATATATATATTTTATTAAACAGTATAATAATATAAGCGAAAGTGTGTGTGTGTGTTCTGTCTGTCGTCTGTCCGCGATAGGGCCGCCCCCCTGTGGCGGAATCCCATCATTGTCACAGTTTGGGAATCAGGTTGACCATGGAAGGTTTTAAGCCCACTTATAGGATGATCCGATCAGGTTTTTTTTTTTTTTTTTTTTTTTAGCAGCCTATTAGCGAGAACTGTGAAGAAAAAAAAGGGGTTGCGAGAATTGAGGAAACCTTATGTAGCGGTGATGGGTAATAGGTGAGTGAATGGGTGGGGTGATGGGTTAATGGGTGTGGGGTGATGGGTAGTGAAGGGTTTGGGGTGTTTTTAAAAATAAAATTAAATAAAAAAATTTTTTTAAAATTTTTTAAAAATTATTTTACATAAAAATTGAGCCAAAATTGGGTTTTTGTTTATAGGGCCCCCCTTTGATTTAATATAATTTTTAATATTAAATTTATAATTTTTATATTTTTTTTTAAAAATTTTTAAAAAAAAAAAATGTGTGGGAAAATTAAAAATATAAATTGGTCCCTAAAGGAAAAAGCCCCAAGAAAAAATTTGAAAATTTTAAGTGGGGGTAAATTTTGGATTGTTAAGGGGAAAATTTTGGATTTTTTAAAAAAAATTTTAAAAATTTTTTTTTATAAATTTTATTATTAAAAATTTTTTAAAAAATAATTTTAAATAAAATAAAGGGGAATTTTTGGGGGGGGGGGTCTTTGTTGGTCCTTGGGCCCCCCCAACCTCCACAGGGGGGGGACCCAAAAGGTTTTAAGGGTTTGGTTTATGATGTTTTTTTTTTTTTGGGTATTTTGGGGCTGTAAAAAAATTTTTCAGAATTAGGGAAACCTTAGAGGGGAGGGAAGTGGGGTGGGGGGGGGGGGGAAATTTGGGGTGAGGGGGAGGAAGGGGGGGGGGGGGGTTGGGGAAAAAAATTTTTTTATTTTATTTTAAATTTTTATGGTTAAATTTTTTAATTTTTATTAAATTTTTTTAATGGGGGGGTGTGGATGGGTGTTGTTTTTTTGGGGTGGGGGTTGGCTTAATTACTTTACCCCCGTTTCGGGAAGTTAAGGGGCCCTTTTTTCGGGAAAACTTTTTTGGGGGGACCAATTTGCCCCGGAAGGGTTTAAAAAAAATGGGGGGGTTTTCGGAGAATTAAAATTTTAAAATTTTAATTTTTAAAAATTTTAATTTTTAAAAATTTTTTTAAAAATTTTTAATTTTGGGAAAGTGGTTTTTGTTGTTTTTGGGTTGTTTGTTTTTGGGTGGTATGGGTGGGGAATATCATTTGTTTTTGGAAAATGACGGGGGTTTTTAACCCCCTTTTAATTTATGAAATTTTTTTCCTTTTTTTTAGAGCCTTTGGGGTTGGAAAAAAAGGGGGGGCGGGAAAAATTGATTAGGGTAGGGAAAAAGGGGAGGGGGTGGGTAATAATTTTTTTTATAAATTTTTATTTTGATTTGGGGTTTAATTTTTTTATATTATAATTTTTGGGGGAATACTACATTTTTTTTCATTCTTTTCAGGAAATTAAAAGGGGGATCAATTGGGGGGGTGGTAAAAGGGGGGTGGGGTTGGGGGTTGGGAAAATTTTTGTTAAGTGGGGGGAAAAATTTTTTAATTAGTTTCGAAAATTTTTAAGGGGGTACGGAATTTGGGTTGGGGGCCTTTGGGCCCCCCAAAAAAAAAGGGGGCCCACCAATAGCCCTAATGGGTGAGTGAATGGGTGGAGGGTGATGGGTAATGGGTGAGTGAATGGGTTGGGGTGATGTAAATGGGTTGGCGTTAACACATACATTTCTACATCCATGATTTCAGGAAAGCTAGAAGGGGCTATCTGGAGAGTCTGTGTTTGGGGGGGCTTCGGCCCACCAAACCCAGGTGGTGGGCCGAAGGCCCACCAATAGCCCTCCGCAGGAGCTAGCCAAAAAGGCCGCCCGGAGGGCGGCTTTGCGGCTAGTATTATATATATATATATATATATATATATATATATATATATATATATATATAATAGTATATATATATATATATATATATATATATATATATATATATATTAAAATATATATATATATATATATATATATATATATAGTATATATATTATATATATATATATATACATTATATATTATATATACATATACCTCGCACGAGTCCCAAAGCAGGCTCCCTTCCCATACCAAGCAACTCTCGACAGGAAGCATCAACTTGCCCAAGCCACGAGTCGTGGTCGAGAGTGGTCGCTCCCTTGGCCTCCTCCACGACGAATTATCTCTTACAGATACAACCCGATGGGAAGGATCGGTATCAAGGTAGCGTGCCACATGACCATATGAAGTTGGCGCTGACGGACATTGCAGGTAATAGGCCTCGATTCAGTATCACGGTTCATTCACTGGTTTGCCATGTAATCATCCCAGCGATAGTGATTCTTCGAAGACACTTATTACCAAAGGCATCGATTCGCCTCTTCAAGACGCTCTTCAGTGTCCATGTCGCAAAACCATAAAGTAAATCAGGGATCACAAGCAACTTTAAGATCCGGATCTTTGTCCTCCTGCACAGGTACCGACAACGCCAAATACTCATGCTGAGCGAGTCCATAACACCGTGGGCTATGCCAATCTGCCGTAAAACTTCTTGATGCGACCCGCCGTCATTATGGACTCCACTACCAAGGTATGTAAAACTTTCCAAGATCTCAATGTCCTCACCACGCACGCATGAACAGACTGTACTGTTTCCTCTAGTAAGCCTCCAATCACCTGGACCCTTGGTCTTGAGTCAGGAGACCTCAAGTCCCAAAGGTTTCTGCTCCTCGTGCAGCGCCTCGAGAGCCATCACCAGGACCTCCAGCGACTCAGCAAAGATTACTGCATCATCGACAAAAACAAGATCAGTGATCTTGGTGTTGCCGAGGGATGCTCCACAATCACTTTGATCTATAACTTTGCCCAATACCCAGTCCATACAAGTGTTGCAAAGTGATGGGGCAAGGACCACACTTGCCTCACTCCTGTATTCACAAAGAAGCTGGATACACCTCCCCCATACTTCACAGCACTCTCAGTCCCAGAGTACACACCAGTCATGAAACCAATAGTCCTTGCCTGAATCCCGGGAAGTCGCAGAAGATCCCAGAGTGTCTCACGAAGCACTGAGTTAAACGCCTTTTTGAGATCAATATAGGCTGCAAGCATCCCCTGTCGAAACTCAATTCGGCGTTCCACCAGGACACTAAGCGCTAGGATACGGTCCGTTGTTGATTTACCAGGCGTGAACCCAGACTGCTGAGGTCTCTGATGCGTCAGTAGATGACTGCGGATGCGTGTAGGCAATAGATGGGGAAGCACCTTGCCTAGCACGCTGAGCAGTGTAATATCGCGGTAATTGTTGCAATCCTGACGGTCCCCTTTCCCTTTCCAGATAGGGACGACCAGCCCCCTTTTCCAGTCAGGTGGAATGGTACCTGATTGCCACACGGCAGTCAGGATAGCATGCAACCCGCGAATCATGGCCTCACCCCCAGCTTTGAGGAGCTCCGCTCTGATATTACAGACACCAGCTACCTAACCATCCCTCAACTTTGCTACAGCCTCTCTGACTTCGTCAAGAGAGGGTGCAGTTTCGTCAATGGGAGGATCGGCATCCACTGCCCGTAATCCAGTGGTGTGAAGCTGCTCAATTGGAGGGTCCACCGTGAACAATTGCCCAAAGTACTCAGACGAACGAGCCATCTGCCCATCCATATCCGACACGAGGCGCCCATCTGCTGCTCGAATAGCACTCGCCCGAGATGGAGACTTGGAACGGAGTTTCTTCAGGGCTCGGTAGACGGGTCGGAGGTCATTAGTGTTCAAATGGCCCTCGACATCCTCAGCGAGACTCCTGACATACCTCTCCTTGTCTCTCCCCAGGAGGTTTCTAGTCTTGCGTGACAGCCCTGTGCTGGTTTCGGTTCCCACCAAGCCTGGCAGCGCGAATCTCTCTCGATTTTCTCCAGCGTCTCCTTCGAGACAAAACCACGCCTTGACCTCCGTCGCTCCCCAATACACTAATTGGCAGCCTGGAGAGTTTGACGTTTGAAGGTATCCCACAGTTCTACAGGGTCCTTAAGGGCACCGAGCACATCAAACCGATTTGAGACTGCCACTGCATATTCATGGGCACATGTCAAGTCCTTCAGCTTCTCAAGAGGTAACAGTATGGTTACCTCTTGAGATTCTTCTGGACTTGACATGGAGCTTAAGTGTAGCAACAACAAGTCAGTTGCAAAAAACTCAGCACTCCTGTAAACCCTGCAGTTCTCGAGGATCCTCCAACGAATCCTAACGAGGATGTGGCCGATCTCCTTAACTACCCCTCCGGTATTACTATACCATGTCCATCGGTGCAGCTCTGTTCTCTGATACCAAGAACCTGCAATTCTCAACCTTCTGAACCTCGCAAAATTCAGAAGCAGATAACGGTTAATGTTTTTAGTACCGGAGCCATGGGGACCAACACATAACTCGTAGCTATCTCTTTCAGTGCCAGTAGTAGCATTAAATTCGCCCAACGACAACGACAATGAGTGTGTCCCGAGGAGGACACTGGTCCAATACAGAGTCTAGTTTGACGTAGAAGATTTCCTTTTTTTCAGTTTCACGCACCTCGGTAGGAGCGTAAACTGCAACAAGAGACATGAAATCCAGAGTGTGTTTCAACCTCAACCGCATTATACGTTCATCAACCGGAATAACCTCAACAACTGACGGCTGCAGTTTGCTGGAGATGCCTATAGCTACTCCCCGGACACGGTGACCATTGCTGATGCCGGACTTGTAGTAGGTATATCCCCCACTGCTAGTCTCACAGCTGCCAGGCCTCCTCGTCTCAGAGAGTCCCACTATATTCACCCTCAGCCTACTGAGCTTGCCCGATAGGAGAGGTAGTCGATGATCATCTGAAAGGCTAAGAACGTTCCAGGAGCCCGTACGAAGAACCCTCCGGAGGTATATTCCAGGAGTGATTCGACGGGTAGAGTCTCACTATATCCACCCTCAGCCTACTGAGCTCACCCGATAGGAGAGGTAGTCGATGATCATCTGAAATGCTAAGAACGTTCCAGGAGCTCACACGAAGAACCCTCCGGAGGTATATTCCAGGAGTGATTCGACGGGCAGGCGCCACCTCTGCACCGCCTCTGCCACCCCCATAATAAATATATGGGCTAGGGGGCCCTACTAGTCGATATAGAGTGCGGGATTCCCGAGGGCTTTGCCCCGCACTCGTCATAGGCATAACCTCTCCCCCCCCCCCCCTGCGTCGGCATTGGAGGGGTGTGCGTGGTCGGGCCCTCCGGCAAAACCGGGTCGGGGTCGCGGTTACCACGCCCCCGGCCTCTACTTCTTATTGTGTTTGTGGCTAGTTAAGTTTTTACAGGGAGGGGGTGCAAGCCCGTCCCCAACTAATCTATAGGTCAGGGAATGGCCTTACTGCTCACCGTGGCCAGGGACGCAGAACCCCCTGTAGGTATTAGCCCCAGGCTGCCCACTATTTCACCCATAGCTGGGGCTGGATGGCCATTGACTTAATAGTGAGTTCATCTGTTCTTAAAGATGGTCTTATTTTTAGTCCATCTGGGTGTCCAGCACACCCACTGGTAGAACCAGTGGGGTAGCCAGTGTAGACACCGACGATCTGACCATGCAGCTGGTTGTACTGGGTTACATGTTACCAGTAGCAGGGGGCAACCCTGTCCAGAAAAAAGCTTGGTACATAATATAAACTAAATACCTTATGTTGAACACAAGTTTTGAAACACACAAATAGCGGTAAATTATATGTACTGTCAATAATGAAATATATTCTAAACTTATATATCTATTATGAATGAATAGGTCATATTAATTAAAACTATATTATGCACAAAGTGTGTTACCATAAATGTATTTGTTAGGGGATAAATTACTATGTAAGTAAACTTTTTCTTCAGGTTCCTCG
>JACEEZ010014192.1:50000-60000 GCA_016584305.1 Chionoecetes opilio | reverse complement strand
CTCTCTCTCTCTCTCTCAGCAACATAGGATGCCTCCCTTTAATTAACACTGTAAGGTAAATTTCCATATTATACCCAATTTTATATAAATTATAACTGCTACAAATAGACTTTGGTAACAGGTTACTATGTCAGGTTTGATCCATTGATCTTTATGTTTCTGTTCAACATTCCTTTTTAACGATAATTATAATTGGTTGTTAACTCGTTACTTTTACGTATATACATATACCAGACAGGTCACACTTAATAGGTATACATATAATATGTTTTTTCCAAGGTAAGGTAAATATTCCAGTAAAACCCAAATAAACTAAACATTGATACATTATATAACTTGATTTTTGTAGCTTTATCTGCAATCAATTT
Source organism: Chionoecetes opilio (assembly GCA_016584305.1). Lineage (NCBI taxonomy): Eukaryota > Metazoa > Arthropoda > Malacostraca > Decapoda > Majidae > Chionoecetes > Chionoecetes opilio. The sequence goes on along the minus strand of JACEEZ010014192.1, from coordinate 59,632 downwards.
TGATTAATAACTATATGATTATAATATTAATAATAACTTAACTAAAGGATATTCACCTAGTTCACCATAAACAATATATGTGCTGTTGCTTTTTTAGACACACAATACATGCTTGAACAATTTAATGTGTAATATTTGAAGTTTCCTAATAGTAATACAACCCCAAATGTCGCAAGCATATGTCGTAACAGGTAGCACCATAGCATTAATTAATTCAAGTGGTAGATCAGCTGGGATATCAAACTAACGTAATTTTCCTTTGAGTGAGTACATGATCCTTGTGGCTTTTACTTTTAAATCTAACTGACCCCATAGAAATCTACCGTTATATTTAAACAAAACTCCAAGGTATTTGTACTCGCTCACTGTTTCTATGTCCTCTAATCCAAACTTGAAACTATAATTTACAGTATGAGCTCTTTCTTTAGCAAATATAACCACTTATGTTTTACTACTATTGACCTCAAGTTTCCAATATGTACAATAATTTCCCAGTGCTTTAATAACTGCTTTTAACATCCTTTCACTCACTGCAAAAATAATTGTATCAACAGCATACATCAATAGCATTATCAATAATATGAATCAAGAATATGATCACTAAATGTAATGTATGTAATAGTTACAGTTTTGTTTATATTACTGCTTCTAAATGATCATTTACAAAGAGGGTAAACAGCATTGGTGAAAGGTTTTCTCCCTGCCTTACTCCCTTATAACAAATAAATGTATCTGGCATTTCTTGATTTCCTTGATTTTTCTTTGATACACACGATTTTATATTTCTGTACATATTTCTTATGACATTAAATACTTGATCAGTAATATTTGCTTTGAGCAATTTATAGCATAACCCATCTCTCCTATCAGTAGCAACAAATTTCTTGTAATCTATAAAATGTCTTTTTTTTTCTTCCATGAAATTAAATCAATAATTCATTCCAGTCAAAATATATGATCTACAGTAAGTACTATAGTCTTGTCTAAACCCAGCTTGTGTCAGCTTTGATAATGTTTGTGATGATTGTGGTTGAGTTGGCTTCGCTGATGATGTTGGCGTCGAAGATGATAATGGTAGCGATGGTGACCGTGGAGATGACGATAACTACGGTGCTGGTGTTGAAGACAGTGACTATGCTGGTAATGATGGTGAACGCCATAACTCTGAGGACGATGACAACGATGAAGATCATAATGGTGATGATGATGGTTAAAGTGGAGGTGGCGGTGTCGGCAGCGGTGAAGGTGGTGGAGCGGCGGTGTTATGTGGGCCGAGGCAGGGGGAAGGGTCGGAGCTGCGCCATAAATCTGGTGTAATCAGGAGGCAACAAGGCGTGGCGGAACCTTCACAGGGGCGCCCCTAGGCCCTCCCACGCCGCGCACCGACACCCTTTGTTCCTCGCCCGCTTCATTAACTATAACACTCACGCTATTTTCCTGCCTCCCCACACCCCGGACCGTACCACCTGCTGCCGTCACGTCACAACCACCTGCTGTTACTTACCTGCTTTACCCACCTATCCTACTCTCATGTGGTGTCTGTTCCTTACCTACCCATATAGACTACATACTTCTGCTGTGATGTGGACCTGCGTGTCCTGGCTACAAGTTTTATCACTAAGTTTTCCGCATTACCTTCTGAAATAATGCATCCTTCACTATATCCTGAAACAATGCACGTTACTAACGCTTTGCCCTAAATGTCTTGTCCACGCCACGGAAAACCTGAAAAGTGAGACATTCCCGCACCCTTTGTCGAAGTGTTTATTTGAGTATCATGTCATGGTTCATGTTCATGCAAAATAATGTAGACGTATTTCCTGACTATTTAATTAATGATTTTTTTTGTTAATAAGTCTTAGTGCTTACTGATCGCATAACTTTCAAGCGGCTGCAATACTTTTAAGCAGCTTTAAGATGTCCAAGTCTACACACCAACATGTTGGATTGTTTTGCTCACATTTTACTCTCAATGCTTGCCTTGATTGCTTTCTCCATTTAAATTTTTTGTGAATGTATTATGCTCAGTAAACTAGAACAAGAACTCTTTTGAAGGCATTACAGAATACGAATCACGGATGCCGCGGCTTCAATAAAAGGATTCACATTCACATTCACATAATCCACATTCACCGTCATTCATTCATTCATCAAAAAAAACAAGTGAATCAGAAACATTAATAATGAATGAAGAGTATATTTTAATTTCGTTCATGTTATAGTCAAAAGCACTACAGACCAAGGCGGAATGCACAAATACAGTGATTGGATATAGTGAGTGAAAAATGTAATCCAAGTGTTCATAATGCATTGATAGTACCTCTATTCAAATACTGCGATTGCACGAGGTACGTACTATAGTCTGTTAGTAAATGCACCAGACTGAATGCCTAGTGGGCGGATTATGAACTTGATTTCCAGGTTCTATAAGCACTTTAATATCTAATTATCTATGCGTGTCACCATTAGATTTTGACCACCTGTAAGAATAGATCCCTTCAACATTATAACCTTGTCTGTATACCCCATGGTTCAGACTTTAATAATTTTTATGGAACCATGAACGCCTTCACAACTTTTGACTTCGCCATCTATATCTGGCTTAAAATTTGATTACTCATTACAGAACGCCATATTACAAAACAAAACAAAAAACTTGTATCAGTTACTTTCTTAGGAACACAAATTATACTCATTTACTAGCTTGGCACCGGTGGCCAAGAGAACATAACTTGCATAGACGTGCGTAGCCAGGTTGAGGTGCTGAGATTTATGACGAAAAAATCAAACAGCAGTAGTGATACGATTATACATAAATTTATGAAACGATTTTTCGCACAAAAGAAATATAGTACACAAAACCTTATAGAAAATTAATACACTATCTACGATGCATTGCCGGAGACAACATACCTGTATAAATGAGGTTAGGAGCATCATCATCAGGTGCTAGCTATATCTGCATCTGTTTTTCTTATTCTTCTGAAGTTTCATAACTAAGTAGTAATAGCCTGTCTCTGAACGCTAACTGCTGACTTAGAGAAAAAAAATAGATAAAACCGTGCTGTGTGAGTTTTGAATATACTTAGCAAAAGAAAGTTTTTGGTCTCGTGGCACCAAACTATTTGAAACAACGAGTGGGCAGAAATTTACACGAGCCGCCCACTACCTCCATTACGCCTTAATTTATGGCTTACAACTCGGGTGGAAGGGCTGACCCGACTGCACCAGGTTTCTTGCGTATTTTCATCTGATTCAGTCACTCGCAACACTGTGTTGGTTGCTGCTTTCTCTGCTGGTAGTATCTATTTCTTATCATTTTGAGCCAATTATAGATATACAGGCTTTATCCTAGAATGAACACCAGACTACATATGGATGTAATACGCATAAATTGCACACTTTTGTTTCATGTTTGTAGCAAACGATGATATCTGTGTCTTTATATTGGAGAATATATATCAATAGATATTACTAGATATATAAATAGATACATAGACAAATTAATTGATAGATGAATGAGTAGAGTTGTATACTCGTAGGAGGATGGATAGATAGGAGATAGATTGACATGAAGATAGATAGATAAATAGATCGGCAAATAGATGATCATCCAGCGTCATGATACTATTACATAATGCAAGAAGATCTACAAGGAAAACATTAGTATGAGAAGCGCTGGACGTTAGCTTCACTCACACCAAAATATCTCTGAATTTCAGTGACAAAATTAGAAATCAAATATTCGTGGTCTGAATCAAATAAGGTAATGCAATAAGTCAACAAGAGCACAATACAACCACAAAACAAGGAATTGATGATAACGTCTTTAAGGCTGTCATAATCCATTCATTAGAATATCCATATTACCCTACATACACTTTACTTTAGAGCGTTTGAGTTTGCCTAATTCCGGAAATATGGCTCCTACAGCTGGTCAGATTAATTGATAGTAGTGATAAAGATGATGAATGATGAGAATGAGAATGATGATGAATGAGAAATAACTACGTTATTGCTCCTATTCAATATTTATTGGCGAATTGGTGCTGTGAGCCATTGTTGAGTGATGACACTTTTAACCAACAACTAGGTAATGTACGGTTAGGGAGTAATTTAAAGGACAGGCTGATGCGGTTCCCACGCACGACCCTCATCACCTCACCTCCCCATACCCTCCATTCCTCCCGTCTCTTGCACCTCCCCCACAACCCCCCATTTCTCTCTCTCTCTCTCTCTCTCTCTCTCTCTCTCTCTCTCTCTCTCTCTCTCTCTCTCTCTCTCTCTCTCTCTCTCTCTCTCTCTCTTATTTCCCCCTCGCAGCAACACATGATGCCTCCCTTTAGCATTTTTGCCAAAGACTCTCAAGAGACTAATCAGACTCTTTTACCCCAGAGAGAGAGAGAGAGAGAGAGAGAGAGAGAGAGAGAGAGAGAGAGAGAGAGAGAGAGAGAGAGAGAGAGAGAGAGAGAGAGAGAGAGAGAATAATAATAAAAGACTTGACTTGACTTGACTTAATTTGAATTTTTATTTGAATTTGGGAAAACAATTAATATGAATATTCTATGTAAGAAAAACATAAAGCCCCGCTCCGTTGGGCATAAGCTCCTTTATAAACCTATTGTTATCATAAGTATAGTAAACAAGCGGACATAAAAAGGATGGCATATGTCAAATAAATATGCGCAAGTTTATTAAGTACAACAATAACACATACATAAGGCGTTTTCTGCGGGGGAGCAAGATACATTTATCTTGCAAGAGAAAAACATTTCGCTTGCTCAAATTTCGCTTGCTGTTCAATGCAAGCATCCTGAGAAGATGCTGCCCGACCGGCAAGAGATTTCTTGCTGGAGCAAGAGAAGTACGTCAGTGAAGTGCGTCAGCGTTCGGCTGACGTGGCGATGCTTTCTGCTTCAATAAAAGAATGACAACAATGTACTTTGCGACAAAATCAATTACACTTTCTTATTTTAATGCCTTTGTCAAGATACAGTCGACAGGCACAGAATAGGCCTTTAGATGATTATTGTTGTATTGTTGTTAAATCTTGGTGGTGGAATAGCTATAACTAGGTAATCGGGATTTAGTATTAAGGTATGTTGAACCAGACCCGCAGCCACGAGTCGAACGTCAGTTTCGACTCGCGAGACGAGGAGACGTGAAGGAGGAATGCGACGGAGAGTGGCAGACGGTGCAGGACCCTCTCTATTGACGGTGCCTCGAGTTGGTGTGGCCCACGGTCCGAGTGACCCGAGAGGAGTTTGAGGGTTCTGATGGGAATAGGCAGAGCCACTGGTGCGCCGATTTCCGTCCCCTGGTGCGGTGACGCCCTCCCTCATCTTGCGAGCCCCGTGGTGTGGCTCAAGTGTCCGTGTGACACCCTGGAAGGCTTCGGGCGTGCATCCATTAAGCGCCATCCCTTCTGCCTCGCATTCATGTCTCTCTGCTACAGCCTTGTGTATTTGTGCTACCGCGATTGATTGTCATTAGATATCAATATGTACTGTTACTATCATTCTCACCACCAACCACTGTGCAGCGAACTTGACAGTCTTATCATAAAAGTTTGAATCAAATAAGGGAGGTTGCGGCGTGTAATTAAGGGTAATATAATCGTCACAGCTGTATATATTGCTTTATATGCATTCGAACAGCTGGAGTTAAAGACTGGAATGTGCGACTTGTCAACAAACGAAAATCAACAACTTCACACACCTCACTCTTACCCGATTTGCTGACAATACCATTGGATATTAAAAAACACTGAGACCACTATCGGCTTCCTGAAGAAATTTTGCATCGCATTAGTATAGACTTCTAACTGTAATGTAAGTACAAGTATACGAAAACAAGGGTTAAGTAAAACAGTGCATAATCATTTTCTCCCACTTGTTTGGCTTAATCACCTCATTGTTCGGCTATTTATGATCACATAAAATTTCTAAGCGCGCTTCCTGAATCTGCACACTTTTCTGACTATGATGGTATAGGATACGTCCCAGTGTGAAAATATTTAGAGGGTCGAAATAGTCATTTGATCTTTGTTTTGTTTACATCTCAGCCGCCGCGTCGCCTTCTCATGGAGCAAGAGACGGTGAACGTTTTCTGCGGGGTAGAGCGAGAGAAAACTGACCGCTTTCAAGCGAAATTTATCTTGCTCCCCCGCAGAAAACGCCTCTACACACCTCAAATCATACATGCTATCACATGTAATACATACATATTCAAAATAATATACCCTTTATTTTATGACAAACCCACACACACACTTTATAATATTATACCGCCATGATGGTAAAGTGGATAGCGTGCTGGCCTGCCATTCTGTGGTAGCCGGTTCGAATCCTCACTGCTCTCGGGGATTTTTCACTGACTAATTTGAGCAAGTTGAGCTACTGTCCCCTTTGAGCTAGGGGATGGGGGAGTGTGGTGTGTGAGGTCCCAGCCTTACCCAAAGATCGGTAATATTGAGCTCCAAGCTCGCACCGCGGGAGTTTGAAACTGGCGATCGCGAGTCAGACTCGTGTGGAGAAGACCATGGGTGAATAACACACGCACACATATCGCCACGATGGGCAAGTGGATAAGAGCGTAGCGCCATTCTGTGGGTAGCCGGTCCGAATCCTCACTGCTCACGGGATTTTCCACTGTCAAATTCGGGCAATTACTGTCCCCTTTAAGAAACTGGATGGGGTAGTGTAGTGTGTGCATTGCGTCCCAGCCTTACCCAAAGATCGGTAATAATTAGCTCCAAGCTCGCACCTGGAGGGTGAAACTGGCGATCGCGAGTCGGACTCACGTAGACAAGATCCCCCCCCACCCCCACCCCCACACACACACACACACACACACACACACACACACACACACACACACACACACACACACACACACACACACACACACACACACACTATGGTAGCATATACAGTATATAGTATAGGTGTTTAGTATGGTAACATCATGACAAAATTTGTATGTAGTGTTTATGTAACCAATAAATGTATATATGAAAGGGAAGAATATTTAACTAAACTAAAGACAAAATCAAGAATCACCCTTGCTAAACTAAGAACAAATAATAATAGATCAGTGGAGAACATAGAGTTTGGTGCCTGATATATTAGACCTTTTTTTTACGTAAATTTAGGTCGCTGATTCTAAAAATGCAATCAGTGTTTCTCCAACAGCTCTGGTTACTGAGATATGATATACTCCTAACTGTTATGCATACAACCGATCGGGCACAAGGATTGATGTCTACAAATCATTATTATTGCCTGTCTGGTTAACAAAAGGGTTTCCTATACATGTATAATTGATTTATTTATGATCAAATTACATCATAGAATCAGATAATAGTGAAACAAGCATAGACAATGATCAGTGATACACTGTCCATTTACTCAGACATATCACAAAAGCTGCGTTTCAAAAACTTCTTGCGGTGAGCTGCCCCAGGACTATAACTTTGAATAGACCAGCAGTAATCCGCCATCATGTGGTGTAACGCCGGGTGTGTTATTGTGTGCTTACCTCTTTCGGTCAGATGTTGTTTTCTGGCGAGGGAGTTTTGTGGAGTTTAACTACCCGGTCGTCTTATTTCAGAAAAATGGGGAGGGAGATGAGACTCTACTTACAACTTATTAGTCGCTGCCACCACCCCAAAATTACGTTTTTTGGGGAAACCAACTCATTACTTTAGCATTTACCTAATTTCACTTCGGAGGCGAGAGGACATGGGGCTCGTCTTGTTTTGGGTTAGTTTGCAAGAGTGCATCACAAAATAATATGTGCTGTTATTTCCCAAGGATAATAATCATTAAAGGTTTGTCTTTGAATCTTCAACCCATTATAATTGACATTTCCATCATCTCGTTTTACTTTCATATGATTTCCCGAACGAAACCTAACCTATTTTATTTGGACACTAATGAATCCACTGACCTCGTGCCCATCTTTGACATTAAGGGCTCATCCTAACACTCTTACTGTAGTGGTTCCAGATGCGAAACACAACCCGTGAAATTTAAACATATAGTACATGTTGAACCGAAAACATAAACAAATAATATTTGTGATTAGGCACTGTGGTGGATCACATCATTGTAGTGTCCTGGTAGCATGGACATAATCAACACACGTCCCCCATGTGGTAGGAGGGAGGGACAAAAGGGGGAGGAAGGGGAAACACTGGGGAAAATTAAGGAAATGGGAAGGGTTTTAACCACTAATTATAGCTAGCTGCTATTGCACCTCCCTAATCTACTCACTGAATATCACTAGAAGATTATGGGAAAGACGATTGTCTTGTTTTCTTACCTGGAAGCATGGACAGAATCAACAGACTACTTCCATTTGGTAGGAGGCAGTGACAAAAGGGAGGAAGGGGTTAACACATCGGTTTTATAGAAACCGATGACGCCCGAGGGAGGGGGGAAGTGACGTTGACGGACTTTAGACATTAAGAGATTTTATACTTAACAATGGAAAACAAAGATAATAATAAACCATTACTGACATTCTCGGTGTATGAAAAAGTGGGATTATTGAGTCCTGAAAACTACAATAATGAATTACTCGTTTTACTGCCATGGGAAGGACTACATTTGGCACAATATTTATAAACTTTGGCGCAATTATTAATGATTTATTCCTATCTAAACTATTTTTGTGAAAACAACCATAAATACAAATTTGGATTATTTATATAGGGATGTCACCCATAGGAGACATCCGGGGCCCCCGACTCGGTTTTGCCGAGGTGCCCGACCACGCAGACCCTTCCAATGCCGAAGCAGAGGGGGTGGGGGGTTCTGCCTATGACGAGTGCGGGGCAAAGCCCTCGGGAATCCCGCACTCTAAATCGAGTGGTAGGGCCCCTTAGCCAATCTTCTTCTTATGTGGGTGGCCGGGGCGGTGCAGAGGCGGCGCCTGCCCGTCGAATCACTCCTGGGATAAACTTCTGGAGGGTTCTTCGTGTGGGTTCGTGGAACGTTCTGAGCCTCTCAGACGATCGTCGACTACCTCTCCCATCGGGCGAGTGGGATACTTCTCTGCAACGAGGAGGCCTGGCAGTGGCGAGACTAGCAGTGGGGGTTACACCTACTACTGGTCCAGCATGAGCAATGGCGACCATGTCTGGGGAGTAGCTATAGGTATCTCCAGCAAACTGCAGCCGTCAGTTGTTGAGGTTAGTCCGGTTGATGAGCGTATAATGCGGGTGAGGATGAAACAAACTCTGGGTTTCATGTCTCTTATTGCAGTGTACGCTCCTACCGAGGTGCGTAAAACTGAAGAGAAGGAGATGTTCTACGCCAAACTCGACTCTGCATTAGATCAGTGTCCTCCTCGGGACACACTCATTGTCTTGGGCGACTTCAATGCTACTACTGGCACTGTGAGAAATAGCTACGAGTTATGTGTTGGTCCTCATGGCTCCGGTACCAGAAACATTAACAGTTCTCAGCTTCTGAATTTTGATATGTCCAGAAGGTTGAGAATCGCAGGTTCTTGGTATCAGAGACCAGAGCTACACCTCGGGACATGGTATAGTAATGCCGGAGGGGTAGCTAAGGAGATCGACCACGTCCGCGTTAGTACTCGTTGGAAGATCCTCCAGAACTGCA
>JACEEZ010014192.1:0-42500 GCA_016584305.1 Chionoecetes opilio | reverse complement strand
CATTCTGCCCGCGTAACTCCACATCGCCGGCGTCACTCACTTACTTGTACGTTCACCTCCACATGTTCACGTGAAGTCTCCTTGTTCACAAGGAGGTCATAGTAGGACCCACACATGTGAATGTTTAAGGCTGAACGTGCCAGGTAACCGGCACGTAACCAATTGATTTTGACACAAAGGCTTGAATGGGTAGCAACCTTTTATTTCACACTAATAAAAACGTGCACGGAGAAATAACAAATACAAAAAAACACACTACGGAGACGATTGCTGTAGTGCAGGCTCCCTCACCCTCTAAGGAAACTGACGCTCCCCGTTGGGGCCGGTATGCAGCACGGCGATTTCAAAACACTGGCGCGTAAACAGTCCAGAGATATAGTGGTCTGTGATATATATATATATATAATATATATATATATATATATATATATATTATATATATATATATATATATATATATATATATATATATAATATATATATATCAAGTATAGACGTCCAGCCTCTGTCTGGGCCCTTTGCTTTTGGCTCAGTTCTTGCGGCTGGGACGTGACAGCTAGCCACGTTCCAGCCAATTAACTCATTACGTGAATTACTCATTAAGGGCTTGTTCTACGCAAAAAGTTTGTTTAACAGACCCCCATTGATTTTGAGAGCACTACTTGGATTTGTCGAATGTCAGCTCAATCCGACAATAATTAGAGAGAACTGCAACTCCGAAATGCCAGTGGTCGCTGGTAGTTTTAACTCACAATTTGGTGAAAAGTTGGTCAACTTGAAAGAAAAATATGGGCTTATTCCACTGCACTTAAAACACACAAGTATAATATTAAGAACGATTTTCTTCTATATGTATATTGTATAGAAGCCTGATTCTGTAAAACATTGTATATAACCAAATAACCAAGTAGGTTATAGTTGAGGAGGCGAGGTAAATGCTACTCTATGATATTATATAGTCAATAACGAATGTTTAGAAGTTATCTATACCTAGGCAGTCATATTTTCTTGTTATTATTGTGTATCAATCAGATAGAAAGCCTAGAAGTGCAATGAGTCGACGCGTGAAGTGGCAATGTTTTGATTCAATCTCCCCGCTACAATCTCCCCGCCCACCACTCCCCGCCGCGGCACGTCGCCTCCACAATTATAACCTACATTGTCGCAGCAACAAGCCGATTTCGGCATTCTTTATTCTTCGTTTTTCCAAGGCATTGCTTATTGTATTTTGACAAGCGTTTGCCAGACGCAGCAGTACTGTCTTAGAAAACAGTGTGAACATCGCCCAAATTTTACATGCCACAATATACATGTAAAAAATCTATTAAGCTTTGCTACTCGAGGCGAGTAATTTGCATTAAATTGCTATTATAGAACGTTCCATCGTAATGCATGTCATCCATATAATTAGTAGAACAACAGAAGAACTATATTTTTTGGTATTCAGATGCGGTGCATCAATATTTATCGCGAAATTAATTTATGAAAAATATTAGTCGCGGAGCCAAAACACAGTAGACCAACCTTTGAGTTAAAACTGCCAGCGACCACTGGCATTTCTCGAGTTGCAGTTCTCTCTAATTAGGAGTAGTTTACGCTAATTACTCATTAAGGGCTTGTTTTACGCAAAAAAATTCTTCCGACGGCCCCCATTGATTTTGACAGCACTACTTGCATGTCAAATTTCAGCTCAATCCGACAATATTTAGGAGTAGTTATACACTTTTTGGCGGGAACTTGGTTCCACGGGTCTTATGGTAAGCGACAGCGAGCGAAGCTCGCTGTCAATAAATATATATATATATATATATATATATATATATATATATATATATATATATATATATATATATATATATATATATATATATATATATATATATATATATATATATATATATATATATATATATATATATATATGCGATTTTCTGTCTTTTTTATCATATTTTTTTTCGATAGAAAGTTACTCCAACTTGCCATCGAAAATTATGATATCAGGAATTCATGAAGGACAAGATAATTGCATTCCTGGAGGTGCAGAGGTGCAGTTTTTGCACCTTCTGGAGGGGTGCAAAGCTGCACCCTATTTGTACAATAGGGTGCTATTTCGCACCCCCCCAGAAAATGCAATAACTGCACCTTTGAGCGTGAGTGCAGCTTTGCACCTTTAAAGGTGCAAAATGTTATATCAGTTTGCACCCTTGAAGGTACAAAGCTGCACCTCTAAAGGTGCATTTGTTATACCCGTATGGGTGCAAAATTACACCCCAAAATTCCAATTCCAAAAAGTGAAAGAAATTGCACCCTAGTGTAAGGTGCAACCTTGCACCTATATAGGTGCAAAATATGTGATATCATTTTGCACCTTTAAAGGTGCAAAGTTTCACCACTAAAAGGGCATTTGTCGCACCCATAAGGGTACAAGGTTGCACCCCTAAAGGTGCATTTGTTGCACCAATAAAGGTGCACATTTGCACCTCTAAAGTTAGATATTTTGCTTAAAAGTGCACCTCTAAAGGTGCATATTTACATGCACATTAAAAGTGCAAAGTTGCACCCTACCAAAAGGTGCAAAACTTGCACCATAGCGTTAAGGTGCAATTGTGCACATTTAAAGGTGCAAAATCTGTGACAGCATTTTGCACCATTAAAGGTGCAAAGTTGAACCTATTTTTCTTAATGTGTATATTCTTCCTAAAGAAATTTTGCATCGCATTAGTATAATTATTATAAGCAGCATAAGCATCACATTAGTATTTATAACGAAAACAAGGGTTAAGCAAAACAGTGATAAACATTTTCTCCTACTTATTTGGCTTCAACTCCTCATTGCTCGGCTAGTTATGATCACATAAAAATTTTAAGCACGCTTCCTGAATTGCACACTTTTCTGACTATGTCGATATAGGATACGTCCCAGCGTGAAAATATCTAGATTCTACAGGGTCAAAATAGTCATTTGATCTTGGTTTTGCTTACATCACAGCCGCCGCGTCGCCTTCTCATGGAGTAATCGACATTGAGCGCTCTTCTGCGGGTGTATAGCAAGAGATATTTAGAACAGATATTTAGATAACAAGAAAACAGTTAGAAAAGAGTCAGTCCAGAAACGTGAGGATCAAAAAAGTGAATATTGGTGATACGGTTTATGTAAAACAAGTACCCAAAAAAGTAATGCCTTCCAAGCTGCAACCGGCTTTTGTCGGACCTTTCAGGGTTACAAACAAAGTTAGTGAGTTCGTCATCAAACTATGGAACATTAGGACGGGGAACACAAAAACATTGCATACAGATAGGATAAGAGTAATACATGAAGATAATATAACCCCTAAAGATAACCGTAATGTTAAGGGGATCGGCCGGTTTTTGTAGATTTTTTTTATTTATTGGGCTAAGGCTATGATATGTATACCAAATTAGGGACATCATGTACAACAATTGTAGAACAAGAAACATCATTTGTGGCTTTTATATTTTTCACAATATACTTTTTTTGTGTTTTTTTTTGGTTATTTTGAAATGCTAACTACTCCTATGATAAGTAACCTACACTAATGAAATAAATATGATACAAGAACTTTGTTCAGACCATCAAAGTTACGGAGAAATATCTGAGTAAAATGTATGGTTTGCAGGATATGAATTTTCAAATTTTCAATCCCATTTTTACCACTCAACACACAAACAATCTGACAAAATTTTCCTTTGTCAGATATGAAGAAAACCAAGTCAACATCATTTTCTCAGGTTTGGGCATATTGTGTTTTTTTTTTTCATTGAAATTGGCCCAAAACTAAAGAAGGAGATATAATTTGAATGTAAAAAACTTATGTTATGAGATACGGGCCAATAAAGTTTTTGAATACCTGTGAACAAGCATCAGTAAGTGATATAATGGCATTACATTTTTTTTATGAGTTATAATACATATAAAACAAGATTTATTTCCATTCAATCATATATGTTCATGTTCTGGTATAAAATTTTCAGTCTTCAGGCTCCTGGTCCCCCCCTCCCTCAGCATGAGGCAGGGTATTTATTATCTCACTAAGAAAGGGTATCAGAGTTGCCCAAGCTACTCATTGTTGCCAAGTTTTTGCTTAGAAACCTCCATGGGCATCCCGTAATTGTAGGTTTTTTTTTTTTTTTTTTTTTTTTTTTTAATACCTACGACATATTCCATGTGTCACTTTAGAGAGTTTTTTTTTAATTGCAAAAAAAAGGGAAAATTAGCATGAAAAATAGGGGGGGGGTGTCCATAACACACCCATATAATAAAAACTAAGGCGAATTTTGATGAAATAATTCGTATTTAGACTCTCAAAGGGTGTGCGAAGCTGAGGAAAAATAATATAAATTTTGTGAATTTCTCCGATTTCCGTCATATTCTGAACGGCCGATCCCCTTAATAAGACATACCCATGCAGTACATGAAGATGGTGAAACAAGGCAGGCTAAAGACTTGCACTAATCCGATCTATTTCTCTTTTACCCTGAAAGCAAGGATGATAATTAATACGAGGATGATAATAAGGATAATGTTAAACTTCACTGGCCAGAGGAAGAGAACGCACCGCTGGAACAACCTATTCCCAGATATAACTTAATATCTAACTCAAACCCGCCTAAATTTTCACTAGTAATGCCCAGACCTATTGAATATCAAAAAGACACATAAATGATAGATTATCCCTTTACATATTTTGTGCTTCTACCTCGGGGTTGTTTGGTCCCTGAGTGCCCCAGAACAGTCAGCTGCTAGACCGGGCATCAGCTACACCCAAGAATTTAATATGATAATATCGGGAGACAATTATATAGTGCCGTTCACAGTAAACATTGAGGAAATGTATGCCCCTATAGAAGGGCATGAACTTTGATAGCAAGCATCATGTACAACCGTGATACCTTGAAAAAACAGCATTATTTGTCCAGTTTTATTAAAGACAATGTAGAAGATTTTAATAAAAAATTCCAACTTTTGAAATTTTTCATCTCAGACTGTTTAACACACAGCATAGTGTTTAACATAAATGATGATATGCGAGTGCGCAGCAGGAAAACAAGAGGGGCGATAAATTTCATTGGATCTATTGTAAATGCTTTGTTTGGTACTGCCACGCAATATCAGATTGATTTCATTCACCGTCGCCTGCAATCCCTTGATACTTTCACGGAGTAAGAAAGAAAACTCCTTAATGTCTATTCATAAATCCTCAATGTGACCCTCAAAGATTTAAGTAATGTCCATCATGCTATAGACAAACAAGCTGGAAGCAGCAACTAACATAACTGTGTTGTTAATGAATCAGATGTTGGAAGAGGTGCATGGCAATAATGCACATTTGTTGCTGAAGGAAACTTTATTCCATGCACAATTTGCTCTTATCATTATCTCTGCAGACCATGTTAATTTCAAAATAGGATTGCAACAAATGATGAAAACATACTGTATGTTGCTCCAAACCATATAACAAATTAAAAACTTTTGACTTTGCTAGATGAGATAGCTGTTAATACCCTAGGATTATTGTTTTATCTAAAGGCAGAATGTCTAGGATTACACCGGGCTGCAATTCGTGTTGGTCATAAACCTACTGCCTTACAAGGATTAAGCTTCTACTTAATAATCCCACTTATAAGGAATCGAGATGATACTTTTAATGTATTTCACATGTCATCTCTTCCTTTTCATATACCTAATACTGATTCCTTCATGGTGCATTCGCCCTCAAAGCAGTACTTAGTCATTAGTGAATCTAGAGCTGCATATTTGTTAGCTGATCATTTTGATATATGTAGAAAACATCATTCTTTGTTAATCTGTCCACCTCTAGGACCAGTATATTCCACAACTTCGGAATCTTGTGAACTTGCAGTATTTTTGAAGACAGCCTCAGCGGCGAAATTGTGTGAAAAACTTATTGTCAAGAAGTTTCCTCCCATATATATTAAGGAACCTCACGTGTTGGACATATTCAACTAGCCGCCCACTAGATATTACATTGACATGCCCTAATCGCTCTATATCTGCAACAAGATACACTATAAAAAATATTTAAACTTAAAAAGTAGGACAAGGATGTAGCTTACGGGGGGGATACCTTTTATCTCCCTGCATCCTCCTCACACTTCCTGCCAACGCCCTTGCAGATTAAACTGTATCATTTCTCCTTGTATCGTACCTACACATCATGAGAACATGACTTTCTTGTTAACGCTACTAACATCAACCTTCCCAGCAGTGTCGACCTGGAGGCTATTCCCCTGCAGGATTACATTCAGCGCTTGCAGCCTTTGTTGAAACCCACTTCGCTACAAGAAAATAGTCTACCGGAGTGGTTGAGCCTGTTGCTGCCTGTTGCTATCCTAATCCTCGGTGCGGTTGCTTACGTTGGTTGGTGCCGCGTCCGGACCTGCGCAAGACGAGCGTTCTATGGTCCGAACACTTCCAACGCTGCTAGCAGCAAGCTCGATGGAGACCGAACTACAGCCTCTGCAATATAACCTGCAAACCCAACGACTTGTCCTGACCACAGTGCCACAGGTACTACTGAAATGTCCCCATCAACAATTATATTACGCAGGGCCGCGTCCTTTGAAGGAGGGAAGTAATGTATCAGTCAATAGGAATGAAATAGAAACAGGATATACCAGGATGAAGAAGAAATATGAGGAAAGACGGAGAACAAACTGATGAAGTAAACAAATAAGGAAAGTGCACGGATGAATATCGTTCGTTGACCAGCAGGAGCAAAAAATCGGAAAAAGTAATGGCTTGCAAATAGAAAGTCAAAGTTAATTATTTGTTTTGGTTTGAGACAGTATGGGCGTATTTAGGGGCGTAGCTTATGGACTTTAATCCACGTGGATTAAACAAAATCTTTAAGGTGATTGGTCAACACTTGTCTAGAAATTGTAAATACAGGGCCTGAAAATAGGAAGCGCATTTTTCTTCTGGTTTTCTGGTTTCTTTCTGGAGGTTTCTGGTTAAGGCACCATGAAGGAAACCTTAAGTAGAGGTGAACTCTTTTTGTTATGCAGTTAGGAAAAATTGAATTGCATATTATAGTATACTAGCCGCAAAGCCGCCCTCCGGGCGGACTTTTTGGCTAGCTCCTGCGGAGGGCTATTGGTGGGCCTTCGACCCACCACCTGTGTTTGGTGGGCCTTCGGCCCACCAAACACAGACTCTCCAGATAGCCCCTTCTAACTTTCCTGAAATCATGGATGTAGAAATGTATGTATTAACGCCAACCCATTCACATCACCCCCAACCCATTCACTCACCCATTACCCATCACCCCCTACCCATTCACTCACCCATTACCCATCACCCCCCACCCATTCACTCACCCATTACCCATCACCACACACCCATTCACTCACCCATTACCCATCACCCCCCATCTATTCCCTCACCCATCACCCATCACCCCCCACCCATTCACTCACCCATCACCCCACACCCATTACCCATCACCCCACCCATTACCCATCACCCTACATCAAAGCTTCCTCAATTCTCGCAACCCACTTTTTTCACAATTATCGCTAATAGGCTACTAAAAAAAAAAAAAAAAAAAAAGTGATCGGATCATCTCATAAGTGGGCTTAAAACCTTCCCCTGGTCAACCTGGTTCCAAAAATGTGGTATATGATGGGATTCCGCCACGGGGGGCGGAACCTATACCACACACACACACACACACACACACACACGCAGACATACACACGCACACACTTTCGCTTTTATTAATATAGATATAGGATGTATACAGTAGGATGTATTAGGAAAACTGTTTTGAGTAGGAATTATTAGGATGTGAAATAGACGTCGATGTGCTGCGCTATGTATTATATCATACGTGAAGGCGTTGTTGAGATTTGATGTGCTGTGTCGCAAATAATTGTTAGTAAATGCGTGTGTAGGTAATAAAGTGTTAGATTAAAGAATTGCAGTGCATCCGTTACCTTCGCCTCATGCGGGAGAGATTGGGCTCACTAACCAGTAATGTAAAATGAAAATCATGAGTAAAAAAGGGGGTTACGAAAGATGTAAAAAAAAAAATAAGTAAGAAATATCAACAGCAGCAACGACAAGAGCACTTCACCACCACAGCCATCATTATCAGCAGCACCACCACAGCCATCATTATCAGCAGCACCACCACAGCCATCATTATCAGCAGCACCACCACAGCCATCATTATCAGCAGCACCACCACAACCATCATTATCAGCAGCACCACCACAGCCATCATTATCAGCAGCACCACCACAGCCATCATTATCAGCAGCACCACCACAGCCATCATTATCAGCAGCACCACCACAGCCATCATTATCAGCAGCACCACCACAGCCATCATTATCAGCAGCACCACCACAGCCATCATTATCAGCAGCACCACCACAGCCATCATTATCAGCAGCACCACCACATACACCACCACCATCAACATCAATAAAAACAACAGCACAGCAACACATCCGTAATCACGACTGCGTCATAAATCTTACAGTGTAGCCGGTGCATCTCACTGACACCGTTATAACCGCACCCTACACTTCCCTCTCCCAAAAGCAGCAGCAACACTGAATTGAGTGAACTCCCTGCCCAGGGACTACAGGGAGGGCTTGAGTGAGGTGGTCGCCCAACATCCAATAAGAAGCGATGGACACGACAGATAGCTCGTGGCAGGTCATTTTTCTGGTCCCTCAGTCCTCTCACACTTCCTCTGGCTTCTCCTCCCCAACTGCCAGCACCGTTCTCCCTCTACCCGCCAGTCAGAATATCTTTTTTCAAAAAGTTCGAGGATTCTCTCAGTCTCGGTGTAATTAAGGTAAGAAAGTCGAGATTTATGCTTTTGTTTTTAACAACACATTTTCCTCTCTTTATAGCACTTCTTAAAACCTGCCAGGGAAGATGAGGATTTATAAGAGTATGTCGTGTCCTTAAAGACCTAAAACATCATAAATGTTGTAAAAAAAAAAGTTTTACCCACTTGAGCAAATATATGTAATAATACAAATTTGCGCACATTATGCGCACATTTTTTCATTAAAGGGAAGTATGTTTCCTGACTAAGGAATGTAGTTTTTTGGTATTGATACTGATTCACAGAATCACAATTGCAGCTTTCAGCAGTTATACATATAAAAATACACATACATATAAACAAAATAATGATGAAAAATAATATATATCTACATCTTCATCTAAAGTATTTTTCATCCCTTCATGTTCCTATTTAAACAGAAGACTTACTATCTAACATATCCTGACCCACAACATTACTCGGGCGACCAAGTACTCACACTATCGAGCAATACAAACACGCACAAACCCACAACGACAAAACGAGCCAGTGATCCAGTCCATTACGAGTAAAATGTGAACCGTTCCAACCACAAATCGCTAACGCTAAGGTAATCTCTCTCTCTCTCTCTCTCTCTCTCTCTCTCTCTCTCTCTCTCTCTCTCTCTCTCTCTCTCTCTCTCTTCTCTCCTCTCTTTTCTTTCTCTTTCTCTTTCTCTTTCACGCCTCAGCTGTTCCAGTTGGGATTTCTTTTTTCCCTAACTTGACTCCGCGATGAGAAGCAAAGTCGACATCAAAAGGCTTGAGGGAGGCAGCGCCGGAGCGGTCTCATGTGCTACTCGGGAAGCCCATATGGCCTTCTCCTTGTCAATCTGTTCATTTAATTCCTCATTAGAAAATGCACTTGTGCCGGCCCCAAAGGACGCGTGAGTCAAGGAAAATGGCATTAAGGGATGATACTTCCCCAGGGGCCACGAGGGAATCTAGGGAGAGAGGGTCCTGTCGGGGAAAGGAATTGGTGGGTTGGATTTCACTTAATGATTTCATATTGGAGAAGTGGCGGGGATCCGGCTTTGTTCTCTTGTTTCTGTCTTGTCTATCTACTTGTCTGTCTGTCTGTCTGTGTGTCTGTCCGTCTTTGTTGCTGTTTGTCTGCTTGCCCGCCAGTCCGTCTTCTATCCAATATCTGTCTGTTTCTGGGTTTTTTCAGACACCACACAAACCACACACCAAACAAACACACCCCAAAAAACACAAAAAACACAACCCCACACACACACACACACACACAACCCCCCACACACACAAAACACACCCCACACACCACACAACAAAACCACCACCACCACAACTAACACTATAAACAACAACAACTACAACAACAGCAACAAAAACAACAACAACAACAAAGTATACCTTCCCTTACAAAATCACAAATTTCATAATTCTTTTTGTTTTCGGTTAATTTTATCACTTGTTCGCTCATCAAATAAAACCTCCTTAATCAGCTGTAGCTATTGCTTGCTTGGTTCCATGATACGCGTCATCCCTCTCACGAAACAGCTATGGATCACATGGCTGGTTCAAGATATTTTGGTTTCCGCTGAAGTGTTGTGAAGGAGATTGATTTGTTACATGCAAGGTGAGGCACTGGTCTGCTTATTCCGCACAGTAACCGCATGACTAAAGAAGATAAAATGATTCAGTGAGCATTAGAAAGGCGGTACGATTCTGTTGGCGAATACACAGAAAACGGAAATCAGATTGATGACGCTTCAAATATAAAATATACATATTATATAATTTAAAATTTAAAATATATATAATATATATATAATATTTTATTTAAATATATATATATAAAAAAAAAAAAAATATATATATATAAAAAAGTATTATATGTATATAAAATATATTTTTATATAATATATGATATCTATAAATATGATATATATATAAATATATATATATATAATATATATATATATATAAATATTAATATATATATATATATATATTTTAATATATATATAAATATATATAGTATTTTATATATATATAGTATATATATATATAATATATATATAATATATTATAATATAATATTTTGTATATATATATATGTATATATATATGTAAAATATATATATATATATATGTATATATATATAATAAAAATATATATAAAAATTAATATATGTATATATATAAAATTTTAATATGTATATATATATATATTTTATATATATATTATATAAAATATTATATATATAGTAAAAATATATATATGTATATATATATATAATATATATATATATATAATATATGTATATATAAAATATATATATATATATATATATATTATATATATATAATATATATATATTATATATATATATTATATATATAATATATATATAATATAATATGTGTGGTGTGTTTGTCTGTGTGTGTGTGTGTGTGTGTATGTGTGTGTGTTTGTTGTGTGGTGTGTGTGTGTTTTGTGTGTTTTGTGTTTGTCTGTGTGTGTGTGTTGTGTGTATTCCCCTAGTTGTATTCACCTAGTTGTATTTTTACAGGGCCTGAGCTACGCTCGTATGGCCTCGTCTCCATATCAATTTTTTTTTTTTCATTCATCCTTAGTGCTTAGTGCTGGCCGAGGCCACCAACCCGGGGGGCGGGTCACAAACCCCCGGCTAACACCCGATACTCATTAACTGCTGGGTGGACAGGGGCTCGGGTTTTAGGAAGACCGCCCGTCTGTCTTCGCTCCACACGGGTATTGAACCCGGGACTTCTCCGTTGTGAGCCGAGCGTGCTAACCGCTACACTACGGAGTACCCAAAGTGTGTGTGTGTGTGTGTGTGTGTGTGTGTGTGTGTGTGTGTATGTGTGTGTGTGTGTGTGTGTGTGTGTGTGTGTGTGTGTGTGTGTGTCTGTGTGTGTGTGTGTGTGTGTCAGTAAGCTAAGCAATAGTGCTGCGCGATTTCAAAACTGCTAAGGAAAAGTAACAAATACATATACGTATATAGATGTAAAAATATGATCAGTACGGCTGTGCCTTCGCTATGCGATGAATGTAATCCTGCAGGGGAATAGCCTCCAGGTCGACACTGCTGGGAAGGCTGATGTTAGTAGCGTTCACAAGAAAGTCATGTTCCCATGATGTGTAGGTACGATGCAAGGAGAAAGGATATGGTTCAATCAATCTGCAAGGGCGTTGGCAGGAAGTGTGAGGAGGATGCAGGGAGATAAAAGGTATCCCCCCCGTAAGCTACATCCTTGTCCTACTTTTTAAGTTTAAATATTTTTTATAGTGTATAGAGAATAGGCTCGTGTCTACCTCACCCTCACTACGCAAAACAGCCCTCCGTAAAACCGATCCTTACACGGTATTTTGGACACTAGCACGCAACAGCTAGTCGCCAGGGCAAGTGTGAACATCTGCAGATTCTTTTTTAAACGGAAACTGAGGAAAAGAATTCAAGAGGAGTGAGCTTTTCGACATAAAAAGGTAGGCGAGACCAGCTGAAACAAAATGGCGACCTCCACCCCTGATGTAAACAATGATACCCAAGGTAGCGTTTGATATCTTCCCATGCTCTATATGTCAGGCACATTGTGACAAGGGTATCAAAGTAATAGCTGCAACATGTGGAGTCACTACGGTGCTCAGAAATGCCAACATACTGCATTATTGCACTCGCCAGCTCAAAACAGGGGGGTTCACCTGCCAACCATGTGCTAGGCTAAGCTCCCCGGACTATGACACTAAGGCGCAGAGTTTTGAGGGAACTGTAAACAAAATTATATGTTACGTAAGTCAATGACAGGCTCTCAAGACCCCGAAAAAACTGTTGCAATCTCTGGTGTCCCAGGTAGGACACCAGAGAGAGAATCTGAAGTTGACCTGGACAGAATCTTATTACAGGAGCCCAGGAATACACCTAACCCTGCTGGGCCCAGCAAGCCAGGTGGAGGATATACCAGACTTAACCTTACCACCAGGACAAGCTGAGACAGGGCTGGACTCACAGTCACCTAAGGAAAAACACTCCAACAAACAGGCATAGAAAGGAAAAAATATGCAGTTTTTACCTTAAAAATATGTGCAAACATGGACTATAAGGAGAAAAGTGTAAATACCCCCACCCAAAAACCTTGTGCTACATTCATGAAGCATGGATTGGATGAAAACCTTGCTGTACTCTGGGGTGGAAATGCAGTGACTATCATCCTCTTGTATGTAGGTCATCACTAATACAAGAGAATGCAAACGTAGGGAATGCAAATACCCACACATAAAGGAACTAAAAGACCAAACAACCAGTACCCCAGATCAACCCAGCAAAGAAATCAGAGGGAAACAGAGGGAAAACGATCACCACATACACTAAAAACGCTCCACCCCTGAACACCACGGGCAAGATACCCAAAGGCCAAATGGACCCCCTCCTCAGGTAGGAACAATCAAGTGGTCCCACACACATATAAATAGAAATAACCCCACCATTGGCGTACAAAAAAAGTGGCCCAGGGTAATTTTTTAGAGCACATGGTGGAGAAACTACTGGACATGGAGAAACACTCTCAGTCCACAATCAACCGTCTAGTAGAAACGAATAGACAGACTGGAAACAAGGCAGAGAGGGGGCTGCAGCCTCCAACACTAACCAGTTTCTATACTGGAAATATCAGGGGCCTTATCCAATCTGCAATCAGACAAAGGTCCCAATGTTTAAAGAGTTAGCAGAGACAGAAAACTTTCCTTTATGGCTTCACGAAACTCACCTCACAAAGATCACCTGGATGCAGAAGTGCAAATAGAAAACTACACACTCATCAGACAGGATAGAGAAGGGAAGAAGCCATGGAGGAGTGGCAGTGTACGTAAAACAAGAGGGTAGCAGCCAGTGTAGAGGTACTTGTATCTTCTCAAAGGGTTTACAACAGAAATGCTGGCAATATTTATCAAAGCCCTTTAAAACCTGGTAACAACAATCATATACAGGCCACCTAATACAGTGTTAACGCTTTTCAAGAAATCACAACCAAAACTCCGAAAAACCTTCTAGAAGACCCTCCAAATAAATCTACAGTATTTTTAATACGGGGGGATTTTAACTTGCCTCACATTAGCTGGCCCTCCATGAATATCGCAGGTGGTACACCAAAGAAAAGGGCCAAGCGATAAAATTAACCTCACTTATGGAGGAGTATTTTTTACCCCAAACTAAATGGAGCCCACAAGAGGGAAAAATATATTGGACCTCATCATCAGCAACAGTTTACGACTACCTCCACCCCTATGACATTGAGAAGACGGTGATGTCAGACCATAAACCTCATCCAGCAAGGGCCAACATCAGAAATTTTCCCACAAGAAACACAACAAACTTTCAGGCAGGATAGACTCTTTCCATGCATTAAATTTTTATGGAAGAAACATTGACTGGGATAAAGCCCGAAAAGAACTAGATGCCATAAAATGGGAAAACATCTTTAGTGGAATGGAAAACCCCACGAGATGTACGAAGTACTCTCCAGCAAAGGCCTCCCAAATTGTAAGAAACACTTTCCCCCTCAGGCGGTCGTCAGGAAGGAAACACCAAATACCCAGGGACAGACGAATCTGATGAAAAAGAGGGCCAATTTACAAAGAAAATTAAAAAAAAGTAACCTATGCTGTGGCAGCAAACCCCAATACAACGTCAGCTACACTTACTGGAAGATGCACTCGCTCAATCACACGTACGGCAGAGAGAACAAGAAGAACAACGTGCCGTGGAAAATATAAAAGCAACCCCAAAATTTTTTCTACTCTTACGCCAAAAAGAGATTGACCAGCACAAATCGGTTGGCCCTCTACTGAAAGAGAACGGGTAACTTGAAGATGGCCCACGGGAATGGCAGAAATGCTACAGACTGAGTACAGAGAGTGTTTAGTAAACCTGATACTCAGAAACGGGTAACAGATCCTTGTACTTTTTTTAGCGAAAGGAAATGTGCTGACACTTGCTCACGACATTTGATAACCAGGGGAAGACATAACCCAAGCCATAAGCAACATCGACCGCAAGCAGCAGCAGGACCAGAGGGGTTACCATACTGTGTTCTAAAAAATTTGTAGGGAACAACTGGCCACACCCTGAAGATACTGTGGACTACATCCCCCCTCACTGGCTCCGTCCCCCATGAACTCAAGCTGGGGAAAAATAACACCCATACATAAAGGGGGAAGCAAGGACAGGCAAGCAGATACAAAACCAGTGGTCCTCACATCACACGTCATCAAGATCTTTGAAAGGATACTGAGGGCCAAGATGGTAAACCACCTGGAAAAAGAGGGGGCCCTTTAATGAGGACAACATGGCTTCAGAAGAGGCAGGTCTTGCCTACAGAGATTCTACAAAAACTATGAAGCTATATTAGAAGCAACTCAGGATGGAGATAATGCTGATGTAATCTACCTAGACTTTGCCAAGGCTTTTTACAAGGTAGATCATGGCATTCTCCTCCACAAACTCAAGAACCTTGGGGATAACTGACAGAAATAGGGAGAGGATCCACAGTTTCTCACCAACAGGCACCAAGTTGTCACCATAAATGGTAACATCATCACAGTGTCAAGTCATAAGTGGTGTTCCCCAAGGATCTGTGCTTGGCCATTATTATTTCTGATCATGATATCAGACATTGGGCACAGATCTCAGATATTCCACTGCTACTTCATTTGCTGACGACACCCGTATACGGCATAAAATAAAAAAATCCCCAGGGCACCGATCTACTGCAGTGGGACCTCAATACAATAATAGAGGTGGCCGAAAAGAACAATAAAGGGAATTTTAAAGGAGAAAAATTTGAAGTTCTGAGATATGGCAGAAATACCTTTATAAAGACCACCCCCTCAATATATGTATCAACACCAAACCATACAAACAAAAGACTTCACAAAAGACTGGGGGGTAATTTAGCAGCGATGGAACTTTTTTCCCCACACTACACCACCATCACCCAGACAGCGCGACAGCTAGCAGGATGGGTTTCCTGAGAACATTCCGTACAAGGGAGGAATCCTGCATGCTGACGCTATGAAGTCCTTAGTAAGACCAAGGCTAGAGTACTGCTGCCAACTATGGTCACCCTACAAAAAAAAAAGGGCATCACCCTGCTGGAAGCACCACAAAGGACCTATACCAACAAGATATATGGTCTTCAGCACCTCAACTACTGGGAGAGGCTGCACAGACTGGGCCTCTACTCTCTGCAGCGCAGACGAGAGAGGTACATCATAATCTATGTCTGGAAAATCCTGGAGGGTCTGGCTCCAAAAGTAGGCATGGAGGAAAACAAAAACCCTAGAAGAGGCAGGCTGTGCTATGTACAGAGTACATGCGCCTCCCCTAAAGGACTACAAACACTCATACACCACAGCTTCTCCCACAATGGTGTACGGCTCTTCAATTGTGCCCAAGACACATTCGGAACCTAACGGGCGTCACACGGACACCTTCAAAAAATCACCTTGACAAGGGCTGGCTGACATCCCAGACCAACCACCCACGCCAGGCTACAGTAAACTCCCATGACAACACTTTTCCTTCAGTGGTCCTGGAGGCAAGGAACAGGGAGCTAATACTACATCTGGAATGAGTGGAGGACCACCTCAACTCCGCCGATAACGGGCAAGATTCTTTAAAGGTATCAAAGGTAAAGGTATCTTGTTGCAGATATAGAGCGATTAGGGCATGTCAATGTAATATCTATGGGGCGGCTAGTTGAATTTTTTCCAACACGTGAGGGTTCCTTAATATATATGGGAGGAAAACTTCTTGACAATAAGTTTTTCACACAATTTCGCCGCTGAGGCTTTTCTTCAAAATACTGCAAGTTCACAAGATTCCGAGTTGTGGAATATTTCTGGTCCTAGAGGTGACAGATTAACAAAGAATGATGTTTTCTACATATATCAAAATGATCAGCTAACAAATATGCAGCTCTAGATTCACTAATGACTAAGTACTGCTTTGATGGCGAAAGACCCATGAAGGAATCAGTATTAGGTATATGAAAAAGGGAAAAGATGACATGTGAAATACATTAAAAGTATCATCTCGATTCCTTATAAGTGGGATTATTAAGTAGAAGCTTAATCCTTGTAAGGCAAATAGGTTTTGACCAACACGAATTGCAGCCGGTGTAATCCTAGACATTCTGCCTTTGATAAAACAATAATCCTAGGGTATTAACAGCTAAACTCATCTAGCAAAGTCAAACGTTTTTAAATTGTTATATAGTTTGGAGCAACATACAGTATTTTTCATCATTTGTTGCAATCCTATTTTGAAAATTTAAAATGGTCTGCAGAGATAATGATAAGAGCAAATTGTGCATCCAATAAAGTTTCCTTTAGCAACAAATGTGCATTATTGCCATGCACCTCTTCAACATCTGATTCATTAAAAAACACAGTTATGTTAGTTGCTGCTTCCAGCTTGTTTGTCTATAGCATGATGGACATACTTAAATCTTTTAGGTCACATTGAGGATTTATGAATAGACATTAAGGAGTTTTTTTTCTTACTCCCTGAAAGTATCAAGGGATTGCAGGCGACGGTGAATGAAATCAATCTGATATTGCGTGGCAGTACCAAAAAAAGCATTTACAATAGATCCAATGAATTTATTTGCCCCTCTTGTTTTCCGCTGCGCACTCGCATATCATCATTTATGTTAAACACTATGATGTTGTTTTAAAAAAGTCTGAGATGAAAAAATTCAAAAGTTGGAATTTTTATTTAAAATCTTCTACATTTGTCTTTAATAAAACTGGACAAATAATGCGTTTTTTCAAGGTACACGGTTGTACATGATGCTTGCTATCAAAGTTTATGCCCTTCTATAGGGGCATACATTTCCTCAATGTTTACTGTGAACGGCACTATATAATTGTCTCCCGATATCATCATATTAAATTCTTGGGTGTAGCTGATGCCCGGTCTAGCAGCTGACTGTTCTGGGGCACTCAGGGACCAAACAACCCCGAGGTAGAAGCACAAAATATGTAAAGGGATAATCTATCATTTATGTGTCCTTTTGATATTCAATAGGTCTGGGCATTACTAATGAAAATTAGGCGGGTTGAGTTAGATATAAGTTATTGGGAATAGTTTTCCAGCGGTGCGTTCTTTCTCTGGGCCATGAAGTTTAACATTATCCTTATTATCATCCTCGTCTTTGTTATCATCCTTGGTTTCAGGGTAAAAGAGAAATGGATCGGATTAGTGCAAGTCTTTAGCCTGCCTTGTTTCACCATCTTCATGTACTGGGTATGTTTATTAACATTACGGTCATCTTTAGGGGTTATATTATCTTCATGTATCACTTTTATCCTATCTGTATGCAATGTTTCTGTGTTCCCCGTCCTAATGTTCCATAGTTTGATGACGACCTCACTAAATTTGTTTGTAACCCTGAAAGGTCCGACATAAGCTGGTTGCAGCTTGGAAGGCATTTCTTTTTTGGGTACTTGTTTTACATAAACTCTATCACCAATATTAACTTTTTTGATCCTCACATTTCTGGACTGATTCTTTTCTAACTGTTTTCTTGTTATCTCTAAATATCACTTGCTATACACCCGCAGAAGAGCGCTCAATGTCGATTACTCCATGAGAAGGCGACGCGGCGGCTGTGATGTAAGCAAAACCAAGATCAAATGACTATTTTCACCCTCTAGATATTTTCTGACTGGGACGTATCCTATACCGACATAGTCAAAAAAGTTTGCATATTCAGGAAGCGTGCTTAGAAATCTAATGTGATCATAACTAGCCGAGCAATGAGGAGTTGAAGCCAAATAAGGGGGATAAATTTTTTATCACAGTTTTACTTAACCCTTGTTTTCGTATACTTGTACTTACATTACAGTTATAAATACTATTGTGATGCGTATTCTGATTATAATGTATATACTAATGCGATGTAAAATTTCCTCAGGAAGACGATATAGGGGTCTCAGTTTTTCTTAATATCCAATGGTATTGTCAGCAAATCGGGTAAGAGTGAGGTGTGTGAAGTTTTTAATTTTGGATCTAGTCACACATTCGAACCAATCTTTAATTCCAGCTGTTCTCCTGTAAACAATGTTCGAATGCATATAAAGCAATATATATAGCTGTGACGATTATAGTATCCTTAACTACACGCCGCAACCTCCCTTATTTGATGTATAAACTTTTATGATAAGATATTAAAAAAAGAAAGAGTGATTGATTTTGTCGTAAGTGCACTGTTGTAATTTTTTTATTGAATCAGAAAGCATCGCCATGTCAGCCGAACGCTGACGTACTTCACTGACGTACTTCACTTGATCAACAAGAAATTTCTTGCTGTTCTGGCTAGCATCTTCTCAGGATGATTGAACAGCAAGCGAAATTTGAGCAAGTGAAATTGTTTCTCTTGCAAGAGAAAACTCTTTTTCCCCCGCAGAAAACGCCTTATGTTATTTATTAATTTATCTTTAAGGTTAGAAAAATCTTTAGCTTCCTGCGCCCACTGAATATGATTATGTGATTTTTTGTCTACTGTCTTGCCTCCTGTAAGTTTATGTAATGGAGACGCTATATCGGCGTACCCGTAAATAAACTTACGGTAGTAATTTCTCATTACTAAAAATGACTGTATAATTATTTTACCGTCATCGGTAATTTCATGTCTTTAATCGCCGCAACTTTTTCGGGATGAGGTCCAAAACCCTCAACTGAGATTATGTGCCCTAAATATTTAACACTAGGTTTGAAAAATATACATTTTTCTAGTTTTAAAGTTAAATTTGATTTTTGAAGTCTTGTGAGTACACTTTCTAATTTGTGATATGTTCCTGCATATCTTCTTCCTCGAAGATAATATCAGGAGAGCATGCCGATTACTGGATTCGTCAGGCGACCAGACGAGTACTGGACTCGTCAGGCGGCCAGACGATTACCAGGATTCGTCAGACGGCCAGACGATTACTAGATTCGTGAGGCGGCCAGACGAATCTCATGACATAAGATTACAAATTTTCGTACCTTGTTGACCACAATTATTATTTGCCCCTTTGCCAAGTGCGGCTGGTATATATAATCAGTATTCTAACGTCACAATAAGGAAATAATCATATTTCGAAGAAACGTACGGTCGCCAGCCAAAAAGAATAATCTGTTTAGTTTACATTTTTTACTTCATCAATTTGGCTAATTTCAAAATCATTTGTGTCTTTTCCAAGTGTTTTATGAAGATAATGTTCAAAGAAAATCATCTTTACGCAGAATATTGATTCTAACATATATTCATTCTCCTGAGTAATCGTCCAGCGGGACTCGAGTACCAGGCTTGGTACTTGAGTCCCGCTAGCCCTGACGGATCCGTGGTAATCGAGTCCAGTAATCGATTATCGCCCAGCCCTACAAACAACTGGGTAGGAGAAAAATTGACGCAGACACCACAGGACACAAACTTCTTAGAAGCTTTTTTAGTATAAGAGATGTGATATGGGATTTTCAATTCTGACTTTTTGTAAAGGATAGTCCAAAAATGTTCATTGTAGAGGAGAGAGACAGTTGAGTGTCATTGAAGATGAGGGGGTAGTTGTCTGGAACGTTTTGTCGAGCAAATAGGTGAAGAAATTGGGTTTTTGAAGCATTGAACCAAACAAGGTTTGCTTTGTCCCAATCTTAAATTATAGTTATAAAGATCAAAATTTAGGTGCTCTGTGGCATCTCTCCGTGAATCACTTAGTTCCTGTTGAGTTGGACCTCTAATGAACGACGTTGAAAAATGCAGAGTAGAATCATCAGCGTTGGAGTGGATAGAACATTGAGTTAGACTTAGCAGATCATTAATGAATAATAAAAAAATATTGGATGACAGGTTAAAAACCCGAGAAACACCACTATTGATAGAATTAGAAGAAGAAGAATGACCGTCTACAATAACACTAACACTTTAACACGTTATTATGTTTGCCTTTTAACAGTTTTTTACAATTATTGTAACAGGGTATGGTGTTGCAAACAGCCCTTTGCAAGCAAAGTTTTTTGGGCAAAGGTGTGGAGAGAGAGGGAAAACCCACAAAAAAACCCACAAGGTATATAAATACTAAATGAATAGACTGACATAAACAGGCGATAATAAGTAGTAAGTTACTTAGACTAATTTACAGGATAATTTACAATATTAGTTAATAATATACAGTGTAGCTGTGATGAATTACACAAAAAATAAATAAAAGAATAATAAAAGCAATAATAATAGTACACAGAGCTAGTATAATGATAGTAAATGTTTATTGAAAGTATTTTTAAAAGAGCTTAAGCTTGGTGAATGTTTGATATGTACAGCAATATCATTCCATACCTTGGGACCTTGGTACATTACGAAATGTTTGTATAGGGTTAGTCATAGACCACTGTATCTCTGGACTGTTCACGCGACAATGTTTTGAAATTGCCAGGCTGCATAGCGGCCTGCGGCCCGCCCGACAAAGAGATATAGTGGTCTATGGACTATCACTAGACTGGTTTATCAGTATATATGATATACTGTAATCTTCGTAAATGTTTGTTCTATAATATTATCAAATAAAAAATTGTAAAACTCACTAAAGAAATGCCATTACGAGACTGATTCACTTCAACTCTTCGCCACTTAAAACTTTGCGAGTCAACTTTTATCATGAAGGGTATCAATAGAAGCAAAATTTTATTAGCTTTCCATTGCTGTATTTTGTTTTCTGATAAATTAATTAGAACCATGCATAAATCAGCATTAAATAAATTAATTAAATCATCAATCGGGTAATTTTCCCGATTGTAGAGGTTATTTATTTAGTTAACGCTAATTTATATACATGGTGCTAATTCATATATCAGAAAAAGAAATATATAATTCATATATCAGAAAAAGAAATATATAAGTAAATAAATAACATCAATCGGGAAAATTACCCGATTGATGATTTTACTTATTTATTTGACGCTAATTTATGCATGGTTCTAATTGATTTATCCGAAAACTAAATATATAATTGGAAAGCTAATAAAATTGCGCTTCTATTGATACCCTTCATGATAAAAGTTGACTCAAAGTTTTAAAGGGCGAAGAGTTGGAGTGAATATTAAGTTCATGCATATTTCTTCAGTCGCGTAATGGCATTTCTTTAGCGTGTTTTACTGTTTTTTTATTTGATAATATTATAGAACAAACATTTACGAAGACTACAGTATATCATATTTACTGATAAACCAGTCTATATGATCCGTTATATATATATATATATAATATATATATATATATATATATTGGATCCGAGTGGCCCTCCGACTTCAGGCCCTTGTGCGACAGGTCGATATTCCGTGCGCAGTCCAGGTTTACAGTGGTCTATGGGTTAGTCTATGACTAGGTATTGACAGGGAGCGTGGGTTGCGGGTTTGGTAATTGTGGAGTAGTTGGTCATTATTGTAGTTAGACGCTGTTTGTTTGTACATAAAAGATGCAATATTTAATTTTTATAAATCATTTAGATTAAAAATATTTAAGGATTTAAATAATGGAGGAGTGTGCTGGCAGTAGTCATTGTCGGTCATTATTCTGATGATTTTTTTTATGGAGTACATTAAGATGGTTTAAGTGACACAGATAAGTGGTGGACCAAATGAGATTGCAATAATTGAGATGAGGATAAATGTGAGCATAATACATGCATTTAAGAACTTCAACTGGGGCAAAGGGTTTGACTTTGAGAAGGAGTGGAATTTATCTAGATAATTTTAAACAAAAGTAGGACAGATGATGTTTAAAATTTAACTTTTTGTCAAAGATTAATCCAAGGAACTTTATCTTGTATACTTGAATAATGACATCATTTATAATTTTAAGATTTGGTAATGGTTGATATATGGTAGAGGTATATGTAGATAACATGAAGTATGTCTTGGCTGTATTTATAGTTAGGCGGTTAGCCAAACACCACTCCGCGAATTTAGCAAGCTCTGTATTTGCTCTGTTGATTAGTTCTGTGGGTTTGTCACCAATTATGTAAAGCGTAGAATCATCGATAAATAATATGGTATTTAATGGCTCAGATATGTTACATATATCGTTGATGTATAATAGAAACAGAATAGGTCCCAGTATACTGCCTTGAGATATTCCTAGATGCACTGATTTGGTGGGGGAGGATATATTGTTGACTGTATATATGGTCTGTCAAGGCCGAAGTGGTTATCAATTAATATTACCAAACTTAAGAAATGTAGGGAAAGAAAAATCGTAGAGTATGATTACCCCGTATATATTTACACAACAAAAATAAAAAAACTGGCTGGCCGCCAAATATAAGCAACCAAACAAAAACTGCAAAATATCATAGCAGGGGTAATGTCACCCTAAGAACTCCCTGGAACGCTGCCTGGAGAAGAGGTGAATTGCAGCAGCAATCTTCAACACCGTATAGTCCACTTCAGACGGCGGGGAGCGTTGAATGGTGAGCTGGACAGTGAAGGGCAGTCAGAAGGAGAGCCCAATTCTCCAGCGAGTGCCTTCAGGGGTTGAGAAGAGCAGCAAGTAGTGGAGGTGTAGTCGAGGTGAGAGTTGCTAGCTGTCTGCTTAATCGTGGGCGACGAGGCTCTGTCATCACAATGGGTAAAGTACCCCCTTACCCCGAGACAGGGGCTGGAAGTGTTGAAGTGGATAGTCTGGAAACTGTTTGAAACCCCGAAGCACGCCGCTTGGTGAAGGGGAAAGTGGTAATCACCGTTACCGTGACGAAGGAGGTGTAGTTCAGGTATAGTTCCTCACATATGCCCCCACTAGGGTACGCCGTATAACAAAAATTCTTTTTCTCAACTTTGGCATGCCAATTTCCTATGTAAAATAGAATTCTAAGACGATTTTATCTCATTCCATTTTTGCATTTGAGCAATTCTTACTATGCAAAATCGCACTTTTATATTGCACCCTTATCGAATAATGCTTAAATGAGTACGCAGTGACCGGTTGGTCCTGTTTATTGCATCATGCACCAATATGAGTTCCAAATGACTAGCGTGGTAAGCTCTTTCTGATCAGTTGGTTCATCAGGCACTACATCACAGTGTCACAGCCTCTACGTTGGCCTAGAACGTGTCCATCATGTCCTTCTTAGACCTGAAGCAGGGCATGGTCTCCCGGTGGTGGGCCCGAGCCCGGATGAACCAGTCTCTGGCCTGCTGCCCCACCACTGCTGCCGCAGCCTCTGTCACCTGCTTCACGACTCTTTCGGGGCACTGAGTGTGGATAGAGAACTCCGGAACCTCGTACGGCTTGACCAGGATCTCCTGGATCTGATCCCCGGACAGTGAACAGGTGAATGCCGGCTCGTGCACTGGCCAGGCTGCCAGCTGATCAGTGTCTGCAAGCTGGTGGCTGACAAGTTCAGCTTGGGTGTGATGCGAGGTCTTACACTGGTGTCCCCATACTCCTCGCCAGCCCTCAGCTTTCAAAATCTGGGTCACGGCGACCCTGCGGTCGCCCCTCACTCTGACTCGCCATCAGCGAGAGGAGGACACATTCTGAGTGTGCGAACCATGCTCCTGGTCCGCACGTAGAAGGTCACAGCTGTTTGGACCTTCTTGGGCTGCGACCTCATCACTCTGAGCTGCGTGAGATGTGCTTGGGGCCGTCCTCTAGTCTGTGGTGAACCTTGATGTCGTAGTAGAGTTTGAAGTACACCTGCAGGCAGTACTTGACTAGGATTTCCAGGGTGTTCAGTTCTTTGCCAGTCAGTCCATGCTTTCTGGTCCACATGTACACGAGCGACTGGGCTGTGGTGAGCCATCTGGAGTGGGACACCCTGCCACACTTGATCTCCTGCAGCTCGGACGGGAGAACGCCCCGCTTCACAGCCTGGACCAGCCGGTAGGAGACCTGCTGGTCAGTGGACATGTTGACCAGGATATACTCCGGTATCTCAGTGAGATCTTCACCGCCTGGCACTCCTCTGAACTCTGCGTTGTACTGCATCTCATTCACGCTGGACAGCAGACTGCACACTGGACCCGTGAAGCCAGTGTCAGATGAGGTAGACCCGTCGATGCTGGTGATAAGGTGGTGCAGGGGCAACTCGTTTGTGTGTGACCATGTACTCCAGAAGAGCTTGCGTCCCAGCATCTTCTCCAAATGGGCGTGAGTACCACCCTTCCACCCCGTGTTGGCCCTAGTTGAGTCACCTTGCAGTACGATCAGTGAGTCGGTGGAGTCGTATGTCACCAGCAGATCATAGAGAGCCTGAGCCACCTTGAACGCAGGCTTCTCAGGTGGCACCGGGTCCTCTGGTACAAAGTGCCAAAGGTACCTTCCAGATGGCTCCTCTATCACTGACACATGCTCCTCCCTGATCAACCTTGGGTGCAGTTTCCCATAGCTGTCGGGCACCATCGCCCTGGTCTTGTCCTTCCTCCCATCGTAACCCAATCCAACTATTTTGGTACCCTGGTGCTTCCCCTGGTCAAGGTCCCTGGCCGATGGCATGGCATCCTGCCTGACCCTCCTCAGCTTGTTAGGATTGCAGACCAGGTACGACATGTCTGTGGAGAGAGGTGGCCGTCAGCAATAAGGTCCTGGAGGAATCCAGAAGCCAAGGCAGCAGCAGCAGTGGGCGGAACGTCGAACCGGATGCTTGCCAGCGCCAGGTTCCGGACTGGCATTGTGTTTTTTCTTGCAGCTGGCCTGTCCAAGTACTGCATCACAAGGGGTGCCAGGGACCCCAGCCTCTCCCTGAGCAGTCGGTCTACCAGTATGGCAGCCTCCTGCTGCTCCTGCCTCTGAGTGGCAGGGTGAACGACTCCTCCATCCCATCCTCAGAATCCTGGTGATCTTCAGCCTGGCCCAGGAACATCTGCTCCTGCAGCTCAAGACGTCTGACCTTTTCATCTTTCTGCTTCTGCAGCTTAGCTTCCTCTTCCAACTGCTTTCTCTTTGCTGCTTTCACTTGTCTATGCGTCTCATTCTTGTCCTACCCCCGTCATCATCATTGCACTCTCCTCCCCAACTTTGATCCTCTGGTAGAACAGCCACTCCAGGTCTAAAGTAGAGACTTTGCTGGCCAGGGGGCAGTCACACTGCACGTGTGCTCTCGCGTGGCACAGCTGGGGGTGGAGCAAAGGGGGTTCCTGGTCCTTGCAGAGGAAAATCGTGTGAGGGCAGGCCGTTATGTTCAAACAGCCTGTCCATATTCTTCTCCACGAATTCCTTTACTGGGTTTAGTTGCTCTGTCTCTCACCACTTCACTAACCTTCTTCCAAAAATGATCTATCCTTCTGGTCACGAACCGGTCAATAACAACCACTGGAGGTGCAAACTGGGTGTTTGATTTCTTCCACTGGGCAAGCACCATGGGGGTCAGATCCTTCGCAATGTCTCTCACTGGGTACCCCCGCTTGTCAACACCCTCCCGGATGCCGCTGAGTTCTTGGAGAAGGATTCCCCTCTTCATCACGCCGCGATACGTAGGCACCTCACTCTCAGTAAACTCTCGTCCACCGCCAACAAAGGCGGCCAACTTGGATCCAGAGCTCTAGTTGCGGGCTTCGACCCACTTGGTTTACAAGGAGAAGCCATCCTGAAAAAGACGATCAAGAATTGATGATAGGTGCAAATGAAGCCGTTACTTTAGCGGGGCTAAGCTATGTTTTGCATATAAATATAAAAGTCTATTTTTGCATAGCAAGAAGTGCTCAAACCAAAAAGTTGAAGCGGACAAACCAACCTTAAAATTCAATTTTACATAAGTAAACACCCTGCCGAATTCGAAATAATCTATATTTCAACTTTTATTGGACCTACGGCGTACCCTAGCCCCCACTAAAGCATCTGCTGTACAACCGATGACTAAGGAGAACTGCAGCTGACCCGGAGAAACATACAAAATATTTGTAAAAGGCTGTAGTGCAGGTATCAAACATAACTATGGCCGGCTGAGCAGGTGCGCTTCAATATTAGAGGCTTGTGGTCAACTTCATGGAAAAATTCCTTACCTCTCAAATAGAAGTCAAACCTATTTACGTTTGAAGACGATGCCTAGGCATCCCCTTCGGATTGTAGAGTAACGTCGCTCCATATGTAGTAGTTCCGGCTGGCGTAAGAGATGGGATGTGCACGGTCATCATGGTACTGAAGAATACAGCTCCCAATCCATAATTTGAAGCGTTGATGCGCAGAATGAAAGTCTGGCTGGGGTCAGGAAGCCGCAGAATGGTCCCGAGGCCAAGGTTGCTTCAAATGGTCGAAGATCAGGTGCAGATCATCCATCAACTGTAGGAATTCCCGTATCAGCTTCCTTAACACGTCAGAGAGGGGGACGTTGAGCTCTGAGGCCTGAGATAAGTGTTGCTGTAGTCTATCCAAAATAGACATGAGAGCAGAACAGTATAGTAGTCCCGGTAGTCGTGTAACCTAGTAGTAGTCCTGGTAGTAGAAGGATGGGCACAGGGTAGATTTCATCTTGGATTCTCTGTTATGGTGAAGGTGAAGTCGTGCTCATCAACCTGAGTAGACTACTCAAGTGAGATAAAGATTCATAACATCATGTTCCCCAGAACTAGCTGGGCCATCAGACTATAAGGTAGCCGAGGTGATCGTCAGTATCCGCACTTGAACAGGATATCTTACTCTTTTTCCTGAGCTCCGAAGTAGGCTCAGTTTACGACCGGAAACAGTTGAAGTCTACGGTGTTTATTTTAGGATGGCGGGATTGTTAACAGATGAAGGCTACGGTGTTTATCAGAGGGTGGCGCGACTGGTAACGGCTGAATGGGTACTGGACGTACCCGTCTCTTAGTTGACAAGCGATGACATTTGTCGCAGAAACGACAGTAATCCCAGATGTCCGCGCACATTCCTGGCCAGTAAAAGTCTTGAGAGATCTTCATCAGGGTCTTAAGATGGGAGAAATGACCAGCTAAAGGATCTTCGTGAGCCAAACGTAGGATGACGGGACGGCACTTACTGGGGATAACCAATGATTAAGTATTTACCTTATTTGGGCGATCAGAGGAGAGACATTGCCGGTACAGGAGGCAGTGTTCCTGTAGAAACTTGTAGGTGGCACCATCCCGTGCCTTCTCTACTTCACAAGTAGATGTTGAGGCACGTAGACACTGCAGTGAAGGACATGATTCTTGTACGTGACGAAACTCACCAGGGGTCACAGACAAAGGATGGAGTTCAGGCAGGAATAGAGAGTGGATCCGTTCAGCGGCTCCACAGGACACACTTCAATAGGTCACTGCACTGAATATTAAGATCCCGTTCCAAATGTCCATAAATCTTGATTAGATAGGCAACTTGCGGACAACAGGGTGCTAGCGACCAATATTTGATGTTATTTTAACCAAAATAAGGCAATCTTAAGTGTTTCTTCTGTTGAAAATCAGGTTTTCACTAATAACATCAATGGTTTTGATATACTCATGTCCATACCATGAACACTAGTTTGAAGAAATAGTATTTGAAAGTATGATCTACTCATGTATGGTCCGACAGCCTTTAAGGAACTGTTACGTCAAAATGTTATTATAAAGATTATAATCTTTCAGCATCAATGGAGAAATATATTCACCCAAACATTTTGACATAACAGCTCCTTAAGGCTGTCGAACCATACATGAGTAGATCATACTTTCAAATACTATTTCTTCAAACCAGTGTTCATGGTATGGGCATGAGTA
The DNA here is from genome assembly GCA_016584305.1 of Chionoecetes opilio. NCBI lineage: Eukaryota > Metazoa > Arthropoda > Malacostraca > Decapoda > Majidae > Chionoecetes > Chionoecetes opilio. The sequence continues at coordinate 13,925 of JACEEZ010014192.1, read as the reverse complement.
TATCAAAACCATTGGTTTTATTAGTGAAAACCAGATTGTTAACATAACACTTAAGATTGCTGTATTTTGGTTAAAATAACATCAAATATATTGGTTGCTAGCACCCAATTGTCCGCCAGTTGCCTATCTAATCAAGATTTATGGACATTTGGAAAGGGATCTTAAAATTCAGTGATGTGCCTATTGGAGGAGACTCACATGGGTTTTAGAGGTTGACATTCAACAAGGGGAGGCTGGGGAGCATCCTAGGCATTAGATGAGATGGAGTCTTCGGGAGAAACAGTCATTAAGGAGAAGAGAACGGATCTTGTGGCAGTGAAACATTAGTGGTGGCTTGGTCCTTATCCTTATGGAGAGAATGGTAATCACGAAGTTGAGGGTCAGGACTATTAGGAACAACACACCGGGGATATTCCCATCAATGCACTAGCAACTTTAAGTGGGGCCTTACGGCATCAGTCCAGCCAGTATAAAATGGGCACCGTAAGTAGGCAGCTAACAACGGGAGTTCATCGGTGCGTGCTAAATAATCAGCAACTTTAACTTTGGGACAGAGTGATGAGTCAATGTCTGACAGGCCGTCTTCAGAAACTACGACACCAGAGCACCCAGTGTCCCTAATGATGGTGGAAGACCATGAACCATTGATGGTCCCCGAAACTGAATAGTGGGGACTAGTGGAGACTTTACGCTCCTCTAGAACAAAATTGAACCTTATAAGAGGCGTGTGACAGTAGTTCCGTCCTTGAAAGGTTCGAGGATTATGGGGGCAGCAGTGTGGTCGTATGTGTCCAGCCTCCCCACAATGGTGACAAGTCACATGTGAGGGAGCTTGATTCCCCGATGATGGGATCCTCAGCGGCGTAGGAAGTCTAGGGAAGATCTCCTCGCGTCGTTATAAGAAACCTTAGGATAGGCGTTGTTGTGTGGACGCCCAGTCGTCGCTAGTTGAATTGCATCCTTCAGCAGGCCGGCCTCCTTTCCTTGATGAAGAGGCGAATGTCAGGTGACAAGGAGATAGAAATTTATCTAGATTATAAATTGCCTCATATTCTCATAGGTCTCAGGCGCACAGGAGGACTCAACCCAAGAATCAAACATTCGTGACAACTGGGTGACGAATTGATGATGTAGTTCTGCCCTACTTAAATCTTGGCTGACCGGAAACTACTCTGTAGCCATCTGGAGTCGTACTGAAACCAGTTAAGAGTGCAGACTTAAGTAGATCGTAGTCCTTAGTGGTGGAGGATGGAAGGGACGGTAGAGATCCGCAGCCTTTCCCGTAAGAAGGCAACCCAGACGAACAGCGAAGGTATCCCTAGGAAGTACCAGCATCTCGGCCACTCGTTCGAACCTTGTTGAATAGGTGGCTATATCCTCGTCATCCGTGTAGGCTGGTAAAATTGGCCTGGATACAGTATCGGATGGTAAATGGACTGAGGGCTTACCTTGAGCAGCGATTTCGGCCGGTTTGATCTCTTTCACCCGCTCAGCTAGTCTTTCTTCTCGATCTCGCAAAGCTTTGTCTTTCTTCTCGATCTCGCACAGCTTGTCTTTGTCTTTCTTCTCTCTCTACTTGTCTTTCTTCTCTCAATCTTTTGCTGCTCCTGGATCCAACGGCCAATCTCCGATCAGAGATCAGAGTCAGACCGAGGGCCTCGCCTTGCTCCTTCAAGGTTTGGAAGGAAGACACTGTAGATGAGACAGAACAGTACACATAAATAACAATTAAATAACAACCAAAAACACCAAAAACCCAAAAAACCCTAAAGAAATATGTGCAACACCTAAAGGGAAAATAATAAAAATAAGCTTACAACGTTGTTCCGGGGCTTAAGGCAGCAACGGCGCGCAGCGGCGACTTACAAACAATACGCCCACAATCTTAAGAAAGGTAATAAGTTAATTGATCCTGGCAAAGGCGCCAATTATGTCAGGGCCGAGGTGGTTATCAATTAATATTACCAAACTTAAGAAATGTGGGGGAAGAAAAATCGTAGAGTATGATTACTCCGAATATATTTACACAACAAAAAACATAAATAAAAAAACTGGCTAGCCGCCAATTAAAGCAACCAAACAACAACTGCAAAATAACATAGCAGGAGCAATGTTACCCTAAGAACTCCCTGGAATGCTACCGCTGATTGCAGCAGCAATCTTCAGCACCGTATAGTCCACTTCAGACGGCGGGGAGCGAATGATGAGCTGGACAGTGCAGGGCAGTCAGGAGGAGAGCCCAATTCTCCAGCGAGTGCCTTCAGGGGTTGAGAACAGCAGCAAGTAGTGGAGGTGTAGTCGAGGTGAGAGTGGCTAGCTGTCTGCTTAATCGTGGACGGCGAGGCTCCGACATCACAATGGGTAAAGTACCCCCTTACTCCGGGACAGGGACTGAAAGTGTTGACGTGGATAGTCGGATAACTGTGCTTGAAGCCCCGAAGCACGCCGCTTGGTGTAGGGGAAAGTGGTAATCACCGTTACCGTGACGAGGGAGGTGTAGTTCAGGTGTAGTTCCTCACAAGGTCCTATTACTTAGGTATGAGTTAAACCAGTCATGAATACAGCCACGAATTCCATAGTGATACATTTTGTCCAGTAGAATGTTGGGTTGAACAGTGTCAAATGCTTTTCGAAATCAATAAAGATTGAAATTATAAATTGTTGCTATATAGTCTGTGTATAGGGCAGATTTGTAGGTATTGATGGCATCAAAAGTATTAAAACCTGGTCTAAATCCAAATTCCTTATCGTTTAGTATGTTCATTTTACTTAAGATTAATAATAGGTGCTTTTTCATTAATGTTTCAAATTTTATTGAGAACACAGATAAGATATAAATAAGTCGATAATTGGACAAATCAGTTTTGTTTCCAGATTTATGGATTGGAATTACTTTATCCAGCTTAAATATGTTGGGAAAACACCAGTCTTAATTGATTGGTTAAACAATATTGTAAGTGGTTTGGCAATATTTTTTGTGTTTTCTTTTATTATTTCTACTGATACGTCATCGATGTGCCTTTCTTATTTTTTAGGGAAGTGATTACTTGAGTGATGTCATTGTTAGTTGCTATGGTATTACCAAAGAATTAGGGTAGTTTCCTCCGAGATAAGAATTGTGAGATGTTTGTGTGGGAGGCAGATCATTCGCAAGTTTTGTGGCTATTTGTGAGAAATACTTATTGAATGCACATGAAATATCGTGTGAGTTATGAATAATTTGGTTATTGATATTTATGGTGTTGGTTGTTGTTCTGGGATTTGTTTTGGTATTTCTTAGTTCATTTATTGTTTCCCACATCTTCTTAGTATTTAGTCTGAAACTTCCGAATCTTTGTAAATATAGTTTGCTCTGACTTGTTTAATTAGGCTAGTACAGTGGTTCTCAACCTTTTTCACTCCATTCCCCCCTTCATGAATTCTCAACATTCGTGTGGCTCCCCTTCATTTTTCTCCCAAATCCCACCCCGCCAAAAAAGGTAAAAATATTTTTTTTTTTAAATGTTGATAAAGGGGAACACCTTTGCTTTATTACAAAGTTTACAGTCTAATTATCTTATATTTGATAGATTTATGTGCTATGCTTAACTTTACATCACTTGCCTAAAAAAGACTAGCGGACCTAGCAAATTTGAATCTGGTTGGGAAAAAGTTCAATTAATCTCTGCATATTTTATCACACATCAGTGGGAAGGCTGATATTGTTTCCTTTTCAGTTCAGTTTGACGAATCCGAGGTTGTGTCACTGACAATGCACATCTCATGTCGGGGCCCCACATCCAATCGGTTCCGGCTCTTATTCTTGATTTGTAGAAGGGGGAGAAACCAGACTCACATAAATAGGTATTTGGGAAAAAGGGTCAAGAGTAGTCGAAGTGCAATCTCACTGACTTTTGATATGACTGATGCATTGAACACCAGAATACATTCAGAGATTTTTCTTCATAGAGATATTTGGCAGCAGAATCATGTTTTGAGATAAAGGAACTCGTCCTAAACATCACTGGGAATGGTAGAAATATCAAGAGTGCCAGAGAATGATTCATTACCATCTTCCCTTCTTCCTCCTCGAATTCGGGGAAGTACCTATTAAGTTCACTTTCCAAGGATCTCAGATGCTGAGTGATTTCAGTTTTAAGTAATGGTCAAGCAGACTATCTTTTTCATTCTCGTCAAGGACAGCTAAAAGGGTTTTTTCAAACATGGCAACATTCCCGGCACCGACTTTCCTTGCCAATTCTGGAGCTTGGCAAGATCCACGAAGACAATCCATCAGGTGAACACATTTCTTTCCTTGCCCTGTAGCTTCAGTTTAAACCTATTTAGCTGCTCAAATAGTCTGCTAATATAAAGACGTGGCTCCCACAAACCTCATTGAAGTGACTCAACAGATCATCTTTCCCTTGCATTTCCGGGAACAATTTAAGCTCCCCCGAAGTTCAACCTCGATTCACAACTTTTGCCCTTGGAAAGCCAGCGCATTTTGGAGTAAAAGAGGAAGCTTCATGCTCCGAATCCATGCCCTCTACAAAGGTTCTGGAAAAGGGAGGTTCAGAGCTCCAGCTTTTACAAAGTTGACGCATTTGACCACTGCCTCTAGGATCTTGCAAAGTTCATCAGGAGGGTTTTTCGACGCCAGTGCAAAACGATGGATCATACAATGAACCCCCTTGGCATTCGGAGCTACTTCCTTGACACGCTTCTGGAACCCTGATTTTGATCCCAGCATGGGCTGGAGCCCCGTCTGAAACAGACTCCACAAAAATTTTCCCAGAGGATCCTGTTGGCTTTGAAGAAAGAAGATAGCTTTTCCATCACATCTTTAGCTGTTGTGGTGGCCCTCAAGCTGTGTACATAACAGATATTCTTCCTTGATATCACACAGAAAATATACCTAACAAACACGAGTAGCTGTGCACAGAACTCACATCCGTTGACTCATCCAGCTGTATTGCAAACTACCATTGGAGACGATTTGATCTCCTGTATCATTTTTTCCTTTATGTCTCTGACATTTCATTAATTCTCCGCTTCACTGTGTCGTTTGACAGGAAATTTGTTGAATTTACGTTCCTTGCATCTCCAAGAACACGCTTGACCATCTTTAAAGTACATGGCTTGATTAAGGTTTCACCAATTGTGTGGGGCTTCTTTTGCTTCGCTATTTCGAGGGCAACCTCGTATGATGCCTCAACTACCTTGAGGTCTTTGTTGGAAAGCACCAGTCTCATCCAGTTTCTGTTTTCCCCCCAAACTACTTTCGTGCGCCTGAAGAATCGGGGTCTTTTCTCAGATACTGTGGATGGATGGTCAGCAAATGATGCTTCAACTTACTAGGCCTCATAGAATCGTTCCCCAGCACTTTGAAGCACAGTAAACACTTGAGGTTTCTCGATGCCATCAGCGAGGGTTGATGTAATCGTAGTTAATGTACTCTTCACTGTACTTCCGCTTCTTACTAACAACTAGTAGCCATCGCAAATCTAAGGAAATAAAGAAGACAGAACTCAGAACAACTTAAGTGAAGACAAAGAATGATAATGAAGGACAGATAAATAGGAAAAAGTGATAAAATGACAAACACAAATACCACATACATAACCATCCATGGACTCACAAATTAAGCACACACACAGTCCCTACACAAACTAAAACACAGAGAGAGTAAAAATGATAAACATTCACACTCAAGCTAGCAGCTGAAAAGTACTTTCTACAGCAAGAAACACGCCTCCTTTGACAAGCGCTGCCCCAATTGAAATTAATAAGAATAGCGAGTCACATCAATTAAGCACTAAAAAAAAAAATACAGGAATACCTAATAGGATAGCATGAAAACAATGATACCAAAAAATAAGAATATTTCACACACGAAAAACAGCGACCGCTTTATAATTGTCGAACAAAATAAGTAACTAGTATAATGGATGTTTACGTGATGATATCCCAGGCCATACTGAGACATTCGATCGCCTCTCTCCTGTCTCCCGGTGACTCACCTTCACTCACCGCCCGTGTCTCTCACCCGTCTCATACGCGTTCGTTCTCCTCCCGTTTTTCCCATCACACCTACACTGCACAAACAATTACAATTTCGCACACATACATACATACACACGTACACACACATTCGTAACAATATTATGTAACAAAATGTTTATTGTCAACTTAATGATTAAACAATTAATTATTAAAACAAGAAAATTTTCTTTGCCAGGACAGTGATGCAAGTTTTTTTTTCAAATTCAGATTCCTAACATAATTTAGAAATGTATATTTTGCAACGCCACCATGGCCCCCTAATTCTGCATGGCCCCTTGGGGGCCAGGCCCAGGTTGAGAACCACCGGGTTAGTAAGATAGTTTCTGTATTTTTTTTATACATCAAAATGTATCATTCCTAGCTTATATGATTTTGTACAAGGTGAATTGGTGTTGTATAGATTTCATTATTCCTTGCGTTATCCATGGTTTTTGGTGTCTTTTAGTTGAATGAATCTAGATATTTTAGGGAAACATGAATAGTAAATGCTTTGTACCTTGTCTAAAAATATATTAAAATATACATTTGCATCATTGCTGATTAGTATGGAATTCCAATTAATGTCTGTGATCTTAGTTTTAAATTTTGAACGATTTTTGATAGTTTTTTAGATAGTAGTAGCTAACTATAGATATATAGTAGTAGCGTTTCTAATGCGAACTGCTATAGAACGGTTTTCAAGGAAACTTAAGATGAAGGTGCAGAAAGAAGGATAGAAAGAATGAGGGTAGTTTAGATATCAAAGATTTGTGCCAGACCCTATCAAAAGCTTTTGATATGTCAAGGGCACAGCAAAAGGTTTTCACCGAAACCCATAATGATGATGCCAAGATTCTGATAGGAAAGTTAGAAGATCGCCAATAGATCACATTTACGGAAAACGTACTGACGATCAGATAAAAAATTGTGAGCAGATAGATGCTTAAGAATCATCTGATCAAGAATAGATTCAAAAGCTTTAAATAGGCAGAAAGTCAAAGATAAAGGACGGTAGTTTGAAGATGATATTGGACACCCTTCTCAAGAAAAGGTTAAATGTGAACAAACATCCAGCAAGAAGAAAAGGTGGAAGTAGATCGACATAGACGGAGAAGTTTGACCAGGCACGGTGCAAGCACAGAAACACAGTTTTTGAGAACAAAAGGAGGGACTCCGTCAGAACCGTAAGCCTTCCGAAGATCTAGGCCGGAAAGGGCAAAGAAAACATTATTACGTAGGATCTTAATAACAGGAATAATAAAGTCAGATAATGGAGGAGGAACAACCCCTTCATCAACCAGAGTGGAATTTTCAGCAAAGGTTTGAGCAATAAGATCAGCTTTATAATAGATGAGACAGCTGTGGAGCAATCTGGGTAAAGCATAGGAGGGAGAGATGAATACGAAAATTTGTTTAATTTATATATATTTTTTTTTTTACATCACAAAGGACTGGCCAAGAGCGCAAAAAAAGATATAACAAAAAGCCCGCTTACCTGCTAGTCTCTATAAAGAAGACAGTAGAGATAAGACTGAGAATAAATAGAGAAGACAGAGAATAAATAAATGAGGGTGGGCCAATTTTGTTCGGGATGTGTCTTGTCACTAATCTCTTGAAAAGTTTTAAGTCTTAGGAAGTGGGAAAATATAAACCAGGAAGCGGGTTTTCCAGAGTTTACCAGTGAAAGGATGAAAGAGTAAAGATATTGATTAACTCTTGCAGTAGAAAGATGGACGAATAGGGATGAGAATTAATAGAAAATCTAGTGACGCGGGGCCGCGGGAGAGGGTAAGGTATACAGTTAGCATTTCAGAAGAGCAGTGAGCATGAAAATAACGGTAGAAGACAGCAAGAGAAGCAACTTACGGCGGTGTTTTAAGATTGAAAACAGTCAGTCAGAGGAGTGGAGTTGATGAGACGAAAAGCTTTTGACTCAACCCTGTTCAGGAGAGCTGTATGAGTGGATCCCCCCAACATGTGAAACATACTCCATACATGGGTCGGATAAGGCCCCTGTACAGAGCAAGCAGCTGGAAGGGAGAAAAAATGGACGCAAACGCCACAGGACACCTAACTTCTTAGAAGCTTAAAGCGACTTTAGCAAGAGATCAGAAGTGAGATTTCCAGTTCAGATTTTTAGTAAAGGATAGTCCAAGAATGTTCATTGTAGAATAGGAGACAGTTGAGTGTCATTGAAGTAGAGGGGATAGTTATCTGGTAGGTTTGTCGAGTAGATAGGTGAAGAATTGAATTTTGAGGCATTAACAAACAAGGTTTGGCTTTGCCCCTATCATAAATTATAGATATATCGGAGGTTAATCATCAGCGTAGGAGTGGATATTGCTTTGAGTTAAACTTAGAAGATCGTTAACCCGGGAACTGCGGGAGCAAATTTTTTTTTAGTGCCACCAGTGCGGGGATGTGAGTAAAACAGTGACCATTACAGAATTGGGTGAAAATCACATCAACGTCAAGGTAGTAAAAATCCGCATCCGGCAATATATATATTTTTAACCCAAACGTATGGGGTTGTGGTGTGGTTGTGTTCGGGAGTTGAAATATCTGGTGCGAATGGCACCAAACCGCGGGTGAGAGACTGCTGAGGTGAGATCAGGGTGCCACTCCCTTGGGTTTTTTCCCCAAAGATTTTGGGGGATTATTCAAGTATTTCTCCAGTATTTTTATCTCAAGGTAAGCATAGGTACCGTTGTACCGTCCCTTTTGAGATAAACTTCTGGAGAAATACTTGAATATCCCTCCAAAAGTCCAAAGATAGATAAAAATATCCCAACGCCAGGACCAAAACCCCAAGATCTTGGGAAAAAAACACAAGGAGTGGTATATCTCTGCGTACAACGTAGTTAGGCAATGGTGGTGTGTGTTCCGAGGGCTGACATCAGGCGTATATGTGACACGTTTGTAGACTTCTACGAATGTTGGCGCGGTTTTTGTATGCAATTGAAAATTGCGCTTCCGGAAGGCTTGCCGCAGTCGCTCACCAGAGCCATCCGGAAGGCTGCCGCAGCCCACGGGTTAATAAATAATAGGAAGAGAGTGGATGATAGGACAGAACCCTGAGAACACAACTACTGATAAACTTAGGAGAAGAAAAATGTCCTTCTACAGGAGCTGCAATAGACAGGTTTTTAAAAGGGAAAAATTTAAGTTGAAGGTACAGGGGAGAAGGATAGAAACAGAATGAGGGTAGTTTGGAATTAAATTTTTTGTGTCAACTCTTATCAAAAACTTTTGATAATAATTCAAGGGCAACAACAAAAGTTTCACCGAAACCACTAAAGGAGGATGACCAAGATTCAGTTAGGAAGCTAGAAGTTTGCCAGTTAGATCGCCCTTTACGGAAACCGTACGGAGGATCAGATAGAATATTGTGAGCAGATAGATGCTTGAGAATCGTCTTATTAAGTATATATTCAAAAACATTAAAAGGCTATAGGACGGTAATTTACAGAATTAGAACAGTCCACCCTTCTTAGGAAAGGTTGGAAGCAAAACTCCTAGCAGGCTTTACTCCAGCAGGTTTGCTGGAGACAAACCTCCAGCAAGAAGGAAGGTGGAAGTAGATAAACAAAGACAGAAAAGTTTGACCAGGCAGTGTGCAAGCACAGAAGCACAGTTTTTTTAGAATTATAGGAGGGACTCCGTCAAGACCGTAAGCCATCTGAGGATCTAGGCCACAAAGGGCAAGACAACATCTGTTACGTGGCTATATCAGGTTTTCCCCGAGGCCAAAGAAACTGGATCTCCGGCTTGTGTTTATTACCTCTTTGGTTTTACAACTTCCTTTTGTACATACATAATTATATATATCACTGCCCCTTGGCAGCGGCTAGGCACCAGACTCCCAAGTCCTCCTCAGGTACCAACAGACAGGGAGCGAGCGTCCCGGTGTGGGTGGCTTGGTGCGCGTTGGTGACCCCTGGGACTGGGTGCCGAACGGAGAGGCGGCCAGGAGTTTCACCGCGGTTGGCCTCAGTCACCAACAGGACAGGGAGTGGCGTCCCGTGTGAGTGCTTGAGGCGCGGCGGTGTCTTCAGTGGGCTGGACGCCCAACGGAGAGGCGGCCAGGAGTCCCACCGCGGTTGGCCTCACCACCGAGGCCTCTGCGGCTCGTGAAGGCGTGATGGGGGAGGTGGGTAAGGCACCGCCAGAGCGCCTTTAACTGATGGCGTGCGTGCTCCAGTCGGGGTGTGTAAGGCAGGGAACACCCGCCCTTACCAGCTGCACGGGGATCCACCACGGCCTCCTGCAGATAGTGGAAGAGAGGAACGGGACGGGGAGGACAGGTAGTGAATGACGGAGTGGGAGTGGGAGTTGGAGTGGGGGTGCTCTCACGGTGACGAGCTGGCGTCAACACCGGAGTAGGATGGGAGTTGGGATGATTTCACGGTGACTTATGGCTGTCTGAACCGGAGTTGGGATGCTCTCGCGGTGACTTATGGCTGTCTAAACGGAGTTGAGAAGGTTAGGTGAGGATGAGGAGAGGAGTTCGGGGGGCTTGACGCCGCGACCAGGACTGACTGTCGCTGGCTGGGCGCGCCTTATATACCCCTCGCTCTCCTCGAGTGCGGCCGCCATGCCGATCCTTCCCGTGTTCTGCTTGTGGCTGTGTCTTCGTCACAACATTATTACGAAGGATCATAACAACATGCATAATATAGTCAGAGGTGGATGAAACGTGGAACTAGTCCTTCATCAACCAGAGTGGAATTTTCAGCAAAGGTTTCAGTGAAGAGTTCAGCTTTATGAATATATGAAACAACTGTGGAGCCATCTGGGTGAAGCATAGGAGGGAAAGATGGAGAAGAAAAAATGTTAGATATGATATTATCTAGATGTCAAAAGTCACGAGAGGAGTTTGATTCAGAAAGATTTTGTCATCTATTATGAATGAAGGAGTTTTTGGTATGTTGAAGAAAAATTTGGCATGATTACGGGCATAATATATAGGCCATATAGGCATGAGTTTCAGGGATGGATGTTACAGTACCGTCTGTTAGCCGTCTCTCTATCTTGGACACATGAACAAGCAGAGTTAAGCTAAATTGACGGGCTTTTGGATTATAAAAAAGTGTGTGGAATGTATGCCTCATGCCAGAGACTATGACCTCAGTTTTGCGTTCTGTACAAGAGGTGGGTCTCTGACATGGAACCAATAATCATTCAATGGAAAATCAGAGGAGTACTGCCTTAGGTCCTCTTACTTAGCTGAGTTGAAATGGCAGAAGCATCTCCACTTAGGTGGGTCACGGAACGGCACCGGAGGGATTGAACATAAATAAGATTGTGATCGGAGGAACCCAACGGAGAGAATAGTTTTAACAGAGTAAGCTGAAGGGTTAGTAGTTATAGAAATATCAAGAATGTTGGACATGTCTCCAGGCGGTCAGGAATACGGGTTGGGTGCTGCACCAGCTGCTCTAGGTCCTGGAGGAAAGATAGTTGTAGGCTTGTTCACCCGGTTTGTCAGTGAAAGAAGTTAAGCCAAAGCTAATGGTGGACTTGAAATCGCAATGTTTTGGAATTTCTGAAAAAGGAAAGGAATGAATTGCTCCACTTTTAATGTCCATAGTCAAGAATTTTCATAGCCCAAAGGGATTTAAAGGCCGTTCCTATCCGCTTCTACGATTCCGTTCCGTTCACTGCACAAAAATGCTCACTATCATCACCGTTGAGGGGTGTATGGGGCCCGGGGCACTTTGTACCTCCGCTCGAGCGGACCCGCCGAGCGGGAGAGATGATTTTTTCTAACTTTGTGAGGGAAAAACCAACTAAATCCGCTGGGTGGGTGATTTTTTTTGTGAGCCCTTTTTGGGGCGCTGAAGGGGCAGCGGAATCCGTAGAAAGGGACTTGTGGTCCCCCCTTTTGTAAATCATAAAATCATTGAGGCATAACCGGGGGGGGCGCCTCCCCCCCCCCCCCCCCTATGCCGTCACTCCCGGGGTCACCACGCGGAGTCCCCTGTAGCTCCTTTCCCATACCAAGCAACTATCGACAGGAAACTAGACTTTTCCCCTTTTGGGCGCCCCCCCGGCCTCCTCCACGCCGAAAATTTTCTCTTACAGATAAACCCCAATTTTGTCCGGGGGTAATGGTTTTTAAAACCCCAACAAATTTAACGCTTTAAAAATTTCAGGGTATGTTTAAAAATTGTCCTGATTAAACCCACAAAAGTCTTCAGAAATCCTACTTGTGCTTCGCGGGAAAACCCAAAAGGGGTCCAAATGGCCGCCATTCCCTTTTTTTTCCCATATCCTGGTTTCGACTGATAGAAAGACAAAAAAAGGGTTCAAAATATAGGTCTTGAGGGAAAGTGGGTGTTGATTAAACCCTTAATTAAAACCAGATGAGAATCTGAAACGAACCAAAACTAAACTAAAAAAAGGTGTGGCGTAATTTCATTTTTTATCATTCGTAGCAGATTATCTGTACATTTTAACTGTACCAACTGTTATTTCGTTGTTGTTTTTTGTATTTCAGAGATAGCATCGTGTGTAATATTTTCAAGACAATTTGGGAAGAAATTATGTACTGCGTTGGAGACAAGGGACGGAGGACTCTGGTGACAGCAAGCCTGAAAAAACAAGATGGACTACACCACCTGTTCAATAACATCACTGCCAGGGGGAAAAACACAGTCATTAATCCTGATCTGTTCTTCAACAGAATCAACTATGTCTTGAAGTCAAGCTCTGACCTGGAAGAGTTTAAAGTCATACTAGCCGCAAAGCCGCCCTCCGGGCGGACTTTTTGGCTAGCTCCTGCGGAGGGCTATTGGTGGCCTTCGGCCCACCAAACACAGACTCTCAGATAGCCCCTTCTAGCTTTCCTGAAATCATGGATTAGAAATGTATGTATTAACGCCAAGCATTCACATCACCCCCGACCCATTCACTCACCCATTACCCATCACCCCCCACCCATTTACTCACCCATTACCCATCACCCCGCACCCATTCCTCACCTAGCCGCAAAGCCACCCTCCGGGCGGGCTTTTTGGCTAGCTCCTGCGGAGGGCTATTGGTGGGCCTTCGGCCCTCAAACACAGACTCTCCAGATAGCCCCTTCTAGCTTTCCTGAAATCATGAAACCCATTCACTCACCCATTACCCATCACCCCCCACCCATTCACTCACCCATTACCCATCACTTCCCCATCTATTCCCTCCACCCATCACCCATCACCCCCCACCCATTCACTCACCCATTACCATCACCACACCCCATTCACTCACCCATTACCCATCACCACACACCATTCACTCACCCATTACCCATCACTCCCCATTTATTCCCTCACCCATCACTCATCACCCCCCACCCATTCACTCACCCATTACCCATCACCCCCACCATTCACTCACCCATTACCCATCACCACACACCATTCACTCACCCATTACCTATCACTCCCCATCTATTCCCTCACCCATCACCCATCACCCCCCCCATTCACTCACCCATCACCCCACACCCATTACCCATCACCCCACCCATTCACTCACCCATTACCCATCACCCTACATCAAAGGGTTTCCTCAATTCCTCGCAACCCACTTTTTTTTTCACAATTCTCGCTAATAGGCTGCTAAAAAAAAAAAAAAAATTATCGGGGTCATCTCATAAGTGGGCTTAAACCCTTCCCCTGGTCAACCCGGTTCCAAGATGTGCCATATGATGGGATTGCACCCACGGGGGGCGGACCTATACACACAAAACACACACACACACACAACACAACACCACACACACACACAGACAGACACACTTTCGCTTTTATTAATATAGTGAGCTTGCCCCTCAACCTTTTCCCTGTTTCATGATGGTGTCATGCGGAAGCCAAACAGAGTGCCCTAGGTACACTCTTGAATCGTTGTTCCCAGTG
>JACEEZ010014191.1:0-15367 GCA_016584305.1 Chionoecetes opilio | reverse complement strand
AAGTTTTTCCCCCCCCTTTTTTTTTTTAAAACCGAGGACTTGAAAAATATAAAAAAAAAGTCGGGGCATCAGTCATGTGTAAAGAAAAGGAAAGGTAAAGGGAAAAAAAGGTCTCCTCCGCACTGGGATTTTTTTCCCCCCCTTGTGTGCGCGTGTATGTGTGTGTGTGTGTGCGTGTGTTATTAGATTGGTGGTGGTGTGTTGGGGGGGTGTGTGTGTGTGTGTGTGTGTTGTGTTGTGTGTGTGGTGTGTGTGTGTGTGTGTGTGTGTGGTGTGGTTGTGGGTGTGTGTGGGGGTGTGTGTGTGTTTCGGCTATTGTTTTTTTGAAAGAAAGGGGAGAGTGGCGAGGCTGGTTTGTGTTGTGGTGTTGTGCGTTGTGTGTGCGGTGTGTGGGGTGTGTGTGTGTGTGTGTGTGTGTGGTGTGTGTGTGTGGGTTGTGTGTGTGTGTGTGTGTGTGTTTGTGTGTGTGTGTGTGTGTGTGTGTGTGTGTGTGTGTATGCAGAAAACGAGGGATTGGGTCTGGTTCTTGATGGGAAACTGTGGTACAGCCTGATCCTGGTTTTGACTTTAAATAAACTGTAAAAAAAAAGAAATAGGAAGGAGAAAAATAAAAACAAAAAGGAGGCGTAAAAAAAATTTATGTCATCTATTTTTATAGAAAAAGAAATTAAAGCAAAGGAGGGAAAAAGAAAGGAAGACAAAAATATAATTTATAATTTTAATTAAAATAAATGAAAGTTTTAAACCTAGTTGACTTTTTAAAGGGGAGAGAGAGAGAAGAGAGGGAGAGAGAGAGAGAGAGAGAAGAGAGAGAGAGAGGAGAGAAAGAGAAAGAGAGAGAGAGGAGAGAGAGAGAGAGGGGAGAGAGAGAGAGAAGGGGAGAGAGAGAGAGAGAGAGAGAGAGGAGAGAGAGAGAGAAGAGAGAGAGAGAAGTGAGAAAGAGGGGAGAAAAAAGAGAGAGAAAAAAGGGAAACAAACACAGAGGAAAAGGCCCTGCCCCCCGGCCACCTTAAGGCCATGACCGGACCTTAGGGGGCCCGGAACAGTGGGAAAAAAACTCGGATGAACCCTCCAACCCAAGTTGACCCCAAAAGCAATGGGGGTTCCTTGGGAAGGGAGACAAGGCAAACCGTCCCCAGGAGGGATCCCGCCCCTCATCACCCCAGCCGAAAATTGGTGGTAAAAACCGGAAAGGCAGACCTGGCGACGCACTTCGGGGCAGGAGAGACCAAGGACCCTAAAGGGGCGCCCCCCGCCCCCCCGATGTGTCCCGGGGGCCGGACGCCGGTGGTCACGGAGGAAAAACCCGGGGCCCCCTCCTGCGACCGTCAACCCCAAAAGGCGCCTGGGCCTGGGGGGTTGAGTCCCTTCCTGCTCAAGCATTGCAGTTTTAGCTGATGGCCCCTCACCCCACATCTTCAGCAGTGCCTCCAAACGGGCGCCGGCCAACCCCTGTAGAAGGAGGTCGTGTCACCCCCGTACACAAAAAAAGGAGAGGACTGTCACCCAAATCGCCAATCCGCTCCTGTCATTTCCAGCAAGATCTTGAAAGGATTATTGCAGAGAAAACTGACCCCCACCTGAGGAGCCCCCCCTAAATGTCCCTAAAGTAGGGGGTTTAGGGGGGACCTCCGCCTCGGACCTGTTCCCCTGTTTCCCCCCATCAGGGCAGGACTCCCGGGTCTGGTCCCCCATCTTTTGGTGTTTGCCCGGACTCGCCGGGGGCTTTGACTGCGTGTGGGACAAGGGCCCCTGGCAAAGCTTGACACTTGGCATCACGGGACAATCTGCCGTTTTCCCGGCTACCCGCACGCCGGGTTGAGGGTGGGTGGTGAATGGGAACGTCAGCCCTACCCGGTGGGAGGTTCGTTCCACAGGGGTCGGGGCTGGGCCCATCTGGGAACATTTCTTAATGGGCCCCTCCAAGGCCCTCCCTGGGCGCTGCCTATGCTGCGACGGGGACCGTTCCCCACCTACCCAAAAGGAGACTGCAAACGTATGAGCCACCAACCGTCACTTGGTGACATCAGGCCGGGGGAAGACGGTGGGAAGTCAAGTTTGCTACGAGAAGACCCAGGCCAGGTTATATACGTTTGAGGGGACCCCAGGGTACTAAGGGGGGAAACTGAAGTTTGGGGACGATTCCTTGCCACAAGAAATCCATCAACATCCGGGGGTGGAGGTTGACTCCGCTCCCTTTGACCGCCACCTGGAGACGTGGCGCTCGAGCCTCCCCGAGGGTGATTTTTTCCTGCGCCCCAAATTGGCAAACCCCGCTTGACCTCGCCTCATGCGGGGTATAAGGCCCCAAATGAGGGCCCCTCATTGAGTACAGTCCCCCTCACCTGGGTAGTATGCCCAGTGCTACCTGCATCGGACAAGTGCAGAGGGGTGGAACCCCCCATACACCCCAAATGACCCAACACATGAAACGGGCCCCCCGGGCAACAGTGGGAGCAGTCAGCGACGGGCAACAACAAAAACATAGTCAGCTAAAACAACACCAGCCCCAAAAACAAAACAACGCTACCGGGGAGCGTGGTGGGTGATCCCCCACCCAGCTTTCCCCCCTGGGGGCAACCGGAGGGGAGTCGGGTTCCCTCACAGTGTTTGCACAAGACCCAGGGGCAAAACTCTTCCCCCTTGCGGATTTCGGGTTTCCGTGGAGGAGGTCGAGCGCACACGGGACGGGATTGTCAGGTGTTTTCCTCCTCGGCCCTAGGACCCACACCTAAAGGGGACAGCGAGCCTTTTCTTGGGCCACGGCGCACTGTGGAACACCCTTCACGGGTTTAGTGAGTCATGGCCATGAACACCCCGCAGGTGAAGGCCTACGGCCCACAGTATGGTGCCACTTAATCCGTCCTTAGTGCCCGTAGGGCGTGACACAGTGTCGCGTCAATAGTGACACAAAGTGACACACACACTAGTGGACGCACATTGACACAGTGACCCAGTTGACATACATGTACGTGGCCAATAGTGCGCCTGAAAAGTGCCTGTGACGAACAGTGACCCTCAGCCTTGTAACATTATATACAGTATACTACTTAGATTATTATCCGGATGAATGGGCATGTGGCTTCGATAGATGTCCCCGGGACAGGGACATCTTTACTTCCTGCCACTCATTGGCGTTCACCAACCTCTTTGCTATTTGTAGCCCCATGTCAACCATGAGTCAGCTTGTTTAAATAAAAAGGAGTAGAGAAAGAGAGGAGAGAGAGAGGAGGATGGAGAGAAGAGGAGAGAGAGATAGAGAGAGAGAGCGCGTGAGAGGGAGAGACAAGAGAGAGAAGAGAGAGAGAGAGAGAGATATAGAGAGAGGATGGAGTAGATTAAGTGTAGAGGAGTAGAGAGAAGATGAAGAGAGTACAAGTAGAGAAGAGTAGAAGTAGCATGAGACGAAGAAAGAGGAGAGACGGAGAGAGGAGAGGAGTAGAGAGAGTTAGAGAGAGAGTAGAGAGAGATACTGAGTAGAGAGATGTAAGGAGAGAAAGAGAGAAGGAGAGAGGAAGAGGGGAGAGAGAGAGGAGAGGGGAGGAGAGAGAGAAGAGAGAGAGAAGAAGAGAGAGGAGAGAGAGAGGGAGAGAGAGGAGAGAGAGAAAAGGAGAGAGAGGAGAAAAGGGGAGGAGGGGAGAGAGAGAGAAAGAAAGGAGAGAGAGAGAGAGAAGGAGAAGAGAGAGAGAGAGAGAAGAAGAGAAGAGAGAGAAGGAGAAGAGGAAGAGAGAGGAGAGAGAGAGGGGGAGAGAGGGGGGAGAGGAGAAAGAGGAGAGAAGTTTTATTTAATTTTAATCCAAAGGACAGTGTGGCCTTAAGATCAAGTCAGGGAAGGTTATTTGCTTCCTTTCAATCTACTAATATTGTTTGTTTAGGGACCATGAAGTGAATTTGTCGTGGAAATGAAACTGAAATCCTTTCAGCTCTAATCAGATTATTGTGGATTTGTTGTTACCGGTCGCCAGCAAAACATATTCAGATATAGCTCAACACAAAAACAATCCCTAACCTAGCAATACCTATACCTATACAACCTCAACTTTCGTAATTTTATTTGCATATATATATGTATCTATTTTGGTTCATTTATATATTTTTTTTTTTCTTTTTTTTTCTATATGTTTATTTTATAAATTTTTCAATTATGCCCTTATTATTTGTTTATATTTCTATAAGGACGTGATGGTAACCCTAAATACATTATTTTTTTCTGTAAAATTTTTTTTATGCATAGTTTTTTTTTAAACGGTTTACTTTGGAAAAAAAGGGGAGGAAAGGAAAAACGAGGAACCACCACACAAAAAAACCAAAACAACAACACAAAAAAAACAAACAACACACCCCAACCACACCAAAACACACAACCACACACCACACACCACACACACACACAACACCACACACACACACCCACACACAAAAACACACACAACAACACACCCCCACAAAAAACAACAAACCCAAAAAACCCCGTATGAAAGGGGGGGAACCCGTGGTGGGGGGGAAGCCCCTCGGTACAATGGGGAGAAGCTCGGGTTCGATCCCGGGCGGGCGGGGGCAGAGGGCGGTCTTATGAAAACCCGACCCCCGTCACTCAGCAGTAAAAGGGGTAGGGTGTCACCCGGGGGTTTTGTGACCCCCTCCCGGGGGGGTGACTTTTGCCAACACAAACACAAGGAAAAATGATAAAATAAATGTTGATATGGAGACGGGGCCATACGAGCGCTGCTCAGGCCCTGTAAAATACAGCTAGATGAATAGATGAATACACACACACAGCAAGTAATACCACTACAAAACAAAACATGTACGGAGCCTTAAACAAATATAAATCACACACACCGGCGGTTTTTAAATAAATTTTTAAAAAAAAGGGCGGGGGGGGGGGGGTGGGGGGGGAGGGGGGGGGGGGAAAAAGAAAAATTTTTGTTGGGAAATAAAATTGGGCCCCCGCTGGAAATATGCGCCGGGGGGCCGTACCCCCCGGACGGAGCAGCCGGGAGCGACTTTTTGCCGTGATTTCTTTCTGAGCTCCCGCGGCCGCCCTGCTTAATTAATAATGGTGAAGCTTGCCGCGAAAACTAAGCGGCTGAAATTGTGTATGAAAATTGTAGGGACGTGATGGACAGATGCAGTGAATTATGTATACGTTAAAAGAATAATATTAAGAACTGAAATAATGTTATAAAGTTAAAGTTTGATAAGTTGAGATGTATAATGTAGTCGATAAAGTGTGTTTCGTAATAAAACGATGGACTGAGCGACGCAGAAAATACAATGTTAAAAAAAAATGATTATGAATGGAGGTAAACAGTTGGTAATGAATGATGAATGGTTGATAATGCTAAGGGTGAATAGTTAAGCGGATAAAGAAAGAGAAAATTGATTGAAAAAGTGGATCACTGAGAGATGATAATGTGATACCTGGTAAATTATGAGGGGTTTTATAAATCAGTTTATAAATTTAAAAAAATAAAAAAAAAATTAAATCAAAAAGGGAGGGGGGGGGGGGGGGGGGGGGGGGGGGGGGGGGGAAAACCGACTGAGAAAGACCCAGAAATATGAATGAAATAACAAGTTTAGTTTGTTAGTGGCGGCGGAAGTGAATGGTCGGTGTGACGGCAGTAGCGCGGGAGGGGTCAGCACGGCGCTCAGGGCCCGGGGGTAGGGTCCGCTGTATAACAAAAGCTATTTTCTTTTAACTTTGGCATGCCAATTTCCTATGTAAAATGGAATTCTAAGACGATTTTATCTGGTTCCATTTTTGCATTTGAGCAATTCCTACTATGCAAAATTTACTTTGTATTGCCCTTATCGAATAAGCTTTCTTAAATGAGTACGCAATGTCCCGTTTGTCCTGTTTATTGCACATGCACCAATTTGAGTTCCAAATGACTAGCGTGGAAGCTCTTCTGATCAGTTGCTCCTCAGGCACTACATCACAGTGTCAGAGCCTCTACGTTGCCTAGAACGTTGTCCATCATGTCCTTCTTAGACCTGAAGCAGGGATAAGGGTATCCTGGTGTGGGCCAGAGCCACGGATGAACCCGTCTCTGGCCTGCTACCCCCACTGCTGCCGCAGCCTCTGGTCACCTGCTTCACGACTCTTTCGCCGTGCTCTGAGTGTGGATAGAGGAAAACTCCGGGAACCTCGTACGGCTTGACCAGGATTCCTGGATCTGATCCCCGGACAGTGAAAACAGCGTGAATGCCGGCTCGTGCAACTGGCCAGGATGCCAGTGATAAGTGTCTGCAAGCTGGTGGCTGACAAGCTCAGCTGGGTGTGATGCAAGTCTTACACTGGGTGTCCCATACTCTCGCCAGCCCTCAGCTTCAAAATCTGGGTCACGGCGAACCTGCGGTAGTCCTCACTCTGACTCGCCGTTCAGCGAGAGGAGGCACATTTCTTGAGTTCTTATGTCGAGCGTGCGAACCATGTCTCTGTCCACGCAGTAGCAAGGTCACAGCTGTTTGGACCTTCTTGGGGCTGCGACCTCATCCACTCTGAGCTGAGTGAGTATGTGCTTGGGAGCCCGTCCTCTAGTCTTGTGGTAGAACACACCTTGTGTCATAGTAGAGTTTGAAGTAACCTGCAGGCAGTACTTGAACTAAGGATTGTCCAGGGTGTCAGTTCTTTACCAGTCATTCCATGCTTTCTGGTCCACAGTACACGAGCGACTGGTCTGTGCGTGAGCCATCTGGAGTCGGACACCTTGCCACCACGTGATCTCTGCAGCTGGGACGGAGAAACCGCCCGCTCACAGCCTGGACAGCTGGTAGGAGACCTGCTGGTCAGTGGACATGTTGACCAGGATATACTCGGTATCTCCGTTGAGATATTCACGCATGGCAATCACCTTGAACTCTGCGGTTGTACGCATCTCATTTTTTTTTTTTTTTCCACGCTGGAAAGCAGAATGCACACTGGACCGTAAGCCAGTGTCAGTAGAGCCCGTCGAGCTGGTGATAAGGTGGCGAGGGGCAACTCGTTTGTGTTCAGCACGCATATACTCAAGAAGGAAGCTTGCGTCAGCGTCTTCTCCAAATGGGCCGGAGTACCACCCTTCCACTCCGTGTTTGGCCCTAGTCTGAGTCACCTTGCAGTACGATTCAGGAGTCGGTGAGTCGTATGTCCCAGCAGATCATAGAGAGAATGAGCAAACTTGAAAAGCAGCTCTCAGGCGGCACCAGTTCCTCGGGTACAAAGTGCCAAAGGTACTTCCAGATGGCTCCTCTGTCACTGGCCAATGCTCCTTCCTGATCAACCTTGGGTGCAGTTCCCATAGCTGTTCGGGCACCATCGCCTCTGTCTTTGTCCTTCCTACCATCTTAACCCATCCAACCATTGATGATCAGGTACCATGGTGCTTACCATGGTCAAGGTCCTGGCCGAGGCCCATGCATCCTGCCTGGCCCTCCTCAGCTGTTAGGATCACGATCGAGGTACGACAGGTCTGGAGATCGAGGTGGCAGTCAGCGATAGGGTCCTGAGGAGTCCAGAAGCCAAGGCAGCACCAGCAGCAGTGGCAGAACGTCGACCGGATGCTGCCAGCGGCCAGGTCCGGACTGGCATTGTGTTTCTCTTGCAACTGGCCTGTTCCAAGATACTGCATCACAAGGGGTGCCAGGACCACAGGCCTCTCCGGAGCAGTCGGTCTACCAGTATGGCAGCCTCCTGTTTGCTCCTGTCCTCTTTCCTCTGAGTGGCAGGGTGAACGGACTCCTCCGTCCCCATCCTCAGAATCCTGGTGATCTTCAGCCTGGCGCAGGAACATCTGCTCCGCAGCTCAAGACGTCTGACCTTTTAGCTTCTGTTCTGCTTCTTCAGCGTAAGCTCTCCTCTTCCAAACTGCGTTCTATTGCTGGTTTCACGTCTCTGCGTTCAATTTTGTCTACCACTGTCATCGTACATGCCACTCTCCTCTCCAACTTTGATCTTGGATAGTACAGCTACTCCAGGTCTAAAGTAGGGACTTTGCTGGCCAGGGGCAGTGACAGCAGTGTGCTCTCGCGTGGCACAGCTGAGGGTTGGAACAGTGGGATTCCAGGTCTTTGCAGAGGAAGATCGTGTGAGGGCAGGCCGTTATGTCAAAACAGCCTGTCCATGATTCTCGCCACGAAATTCCTTTTACTGTTTACTTGCTCTGTCTCTCACAACTTCATCTAAACTTCTCCAAAATATATTCATCCTACTGGTCACGGACCTGGTCAATAACAACCACCGGAGTGCACACTGGCGTTGGTTTCTTCCACTGGGCCAAGCACATGAGGGTCAGATCTTTCTCAAGGACTCTCAATGGTACCCCGCTGTCAACACCTCCCGGATGACCGCTGAGTTCTTGGAGAGGGATGCCCCTCTCATCCACGCCGCGATACGTAGGCACCTCACTCTAAGCAACTCGCGTCCAACGCAAAAAAGGGCGGCACCAACTTGGATCCAGAGCCTCTATCTAGTGCGTGGCTGCGACCCACTTGGTTTACAAGGAGGAAGACTATCCCTTGAAAAAGACGATCAAGAAAACTGATGATAGGTGCAAATGAAGCCGTTTACTTAGCGGGCTAAGCTATGTTTTGCATATAAATATAAAAGTCCATTTTTGCATAGCAAGAAGTGCTCAAACCAAAAAGTTGAGGCGGACAAACCACCTTTAAAATTAAATTTTACATAAGAAAACACCCTACCAAATTCGAAATAATCTATATTTCATTGTATCATTATACTTACGGCGTACCCTACCATGGGGTCCTCCTCCATGTGCAGCGGGAGGCCCTCTGCTACCCTTGCTGAGGCACGCCGTAATACCGCTGCTGAGGCAGCTGTGCGCCTCGGTGCTACACGCTCCTGCTCGGGCCCTGCTGAAGCTCTTGCTGGCAGCCCTGCTGACGGTCGGCAGCACGCCTGCTTCGAGGCCACTCATCCTGCGTCCACCATCACTGTTCCCCGGGAGGAGCCCGTCGATGAGGCCACAGGATCCACCGCGGGGGACGGTACCCCAGCAGCAGCTGGCCCACAACAGGGCACGGCGTACGGCCCCGGGGAGTTGAGGGCGGGCTTCAGCACCAAGTAGGCGCGTTGGAACGCCTTCTGGACGTCCCAGATGCGCCAAGAGGATCGACCCACGTCGTTGCCGGGTGTGAGGGGGTCCTGGATGCAGAGGTATAACCTGTGGTGACCACTGGGCATGTCGGTGGGCACGTCCTCCTTGTATAGGAAGGGGCCGCTTTCCAGCACGCTACTGCCCTGCCTGGCGTACTAGAACTCTAACCCATAGAGGAAAAAGAACCTCAGCACAACCCAGCCCAGGTCTTGCTGATCTTGTTACGAGACCTGCAGCTGCAGGAGACTGTTGGCCATCAGGGTGACAACGTGCGAGAACACGCCGCCGGTGTAGACCTCGGTCAGGCTCTCATTCTTCAGGTATTGCTTAACTAGCACCACCAGCGATGTCAGGCTCATGTACTGGCGCCGGAACCTGTCCACCAACGCAGCGGCGCGCACGGCCGCCTCACTGCCCAGGGAGATGTCCAGGTGCAGGCCCGTCTTCTAGTGCACGAGCTTCCCCAGGGGCACCGCTGCCTTCGCCAGGACGGTGAGGCTGTCACGCGAAGCCACACGGTGCCGCAGCAGGGCCTCTCGCAGGGCATACAGTGGCGACGGCGAGGGCGGCCACTGGCCCACCAGCATTAGGTCTATCGCTGGTAAGTATAGAGGCCGTTGGCCAGGCTACTTTGTGTTCCCGTGTCGCCTCGCGCGGCCTGACAGGCTTGTGAAAGGCAGGCGCTCGCCGCCCACTGAGTGTCCGCGGGAGGAGTACGATAAAGGCAATCAGTAATATATTAAATAATTATTTACTCGTTGGTATGTGTGTATGTGTGTGTAAGTGTAAAGAAGATGCCAAAATTGATCGACTTATGGCTTTATTCCCTTTTTTTCGGTCGTGTAATAACATTAATCTTTGGAGAATGTTTTTTTGGGGGATTGGAGTTTTTTTATGTTCTTACTAAAGGGGTTTCGCATTCCACCTGAGGGCTTCATAACGCGAGTCTGAATGGCGGCTGCGACTGGCTGACAGAGGGAGCGGATAATACACATGCGGAGATGAAGAAAGCTTGATGAAAGGCAGCGGAAGGGGACAAAATGATTATATAAAGGGCATAAAAAAAGAGAGAGAGAGAGAGAGAGAGACGAGGGCAGATGAGGAGAGATCGAGAGAGAGAGATGAGAGAGGACTGCCCCGAGAGAGAGAGAGAGAGGAGAAGACCGAGACGATAGATAGAGAGAGAGAGAGAGAAGAGAGGAGAGAGACAGAGAGAGAGAGAGGAGGTTCACCTCGTCACACCACCACCCGCGTGAATGCAACTCGTCACAACAACCACCCGTGACTGCACCTCGTCACTCCACCGGACTGCCACCTTCGTACACCTCCACCGTGCTGCCACCTCGTCACACTACACCCGTGACTCACCCTCGTCTCACACACACACCCGTGACTGCACCTAGTAAACACCACCACCAGTGACTGCCACTCGTCACACCAACACCCGCGAGACCACTCGTCACACGCACCACCCGGACTGCCACCTCGTAACACCCCACCAGTGACTGCCACCTCGTCACACTCACCCGTGACTGCACCTCGTCACACCACACCCGTGACTGCAACCTCGTCCACACCATCACCGTGGCACTGCCACCTCGTCACACCTCAACTCGGGACGATGCAAGGAGATGGAGTCACCACCAGTATCATTGCACGCCCCTACAGTTTACCTGGATAAGCAGCCTCGTAGATGGTGTGCGGTTTGCGCAAAAAAACCGCCAAACACGGAAGTAATCCCTGTACAACTGCAGTTGACTCCCACAAATCGTTCAACAAACACCCTGTGTCGGCTCAAACACAACGCTTGGACTGCGGTGAGGTCAGGGGCTTGCGTAGGCCTGCGGATTATCTCTGCCCCTGTGGTCTACCAGGAAGCCGTAGCAGAACCTCAACAGGGCGTTGCTAACATTCCTTGAATCACCTATGTAGATGGATTTCTGACTCTGACTACAGAGACCGCTTCAATTAGAGCCTAGGGAGCTCGCTGGAGATAATCCGGCAGCTATGAGGGAACTCGCCAGGAAGAAAAACCTCATCAATTACTTCGATACCACCTCTGTCATACCCTGGCAGAATAAGAGGACGCTGGTTACCGTCCAGGACCTTCCATTGGATAACATCATCATGATGCCACAAGGGATCAAGCATAGAAGAAAATCGACGTACAAGGTCGCATCGTACCAACGAGCATACCACACAGAACGACGAGGAGTGGAAAATAGAAAGTAGCAACTATATAACGCTAACAGCAATTGGTGGACGTCAGGCAAGCCTCAAAAATCTAAAGGCTACCAACACTCGTCCTGTGGCCCCAATCAGCCGCCTCGACCTCTGGCAAACTACGCTGCGTACTATCCCAACAATGACATGTCGCACCGAGAACACTATGGCTTCGTATACTCCCGATGAACCCAATAAATATACGAGTTATCAGGCTCAATATGCATCCAGGGTACTACACAGACCCGCCGTCTACTACCAGCTACCCAGGACGCTGACTTCCCCAACACCGACAGCCCTCCATCCCGCAGTTGCTGGGTATGTGTCACAAGGCCGCTGTGCCAGCACCCCAGGAACTCCATTAGAAACACGTGCAACACCGACAAACAATCAAAGAATAGAGGCCAAATAAAAAAATATCCTTCCCCACCATTCAGTGTAACTCTGCCCCATCTCGCCCCATCCACAATACTCGTGATAACCAGGATCGAGCTTCTGCCAACAACTGCAGGCGCAAGGTGACACTCTGAAAACAAAATGCCCAAGAAAATAATTTGCAACTATTGTCTAGTACAGGACATTCTGTTGCCAAGGCAGTGGTCCTACTCGACATCACGCAGGAGAGAAAGATAGGTCTTGACAAAGATCTCAACCGATCAGGCGCAGAATAACGCCCTCCTTGTCAGACACTCAGCCGCTTCTCACTCCAGCCATCTACTCACTAATTATGTCCTCTCCATCATCCAGCCTATCACACACCTGGGCTCAGCTTCGGCATCAAGACAACAGGACCCACACCACACCACAACAATACCCGCGTCATCATGATAACATGCCCACCAATACAAGGCACTCACCCCACGCCGCGACCCATAGTCAACCGGCCTGGAACTATGTGGTCGCAAAGTGGTCCCGCGATCACATCCCATCATATCGCAATGTCAGAGGTCTCAAAACCAACATCGGGTGACCCTGATTTAACACGCCACGTCGATCCATCACAAGCCCGGACACGTTGCGGCAGTAGAGACCTATCCTCAAAAATGTCAATCCCAGACAACTTTATCGGACAGAGAAATCGGAATATAAATCTCAGAACCCAGGTCATGGCCATCGACAGAAGAACACGGGACACGCTGGGACTCTGTGGTATCGCTGTCTCTTTCACAAGCAGTCTGTCGGATCCAGACACGTTCGCAGTGTCCACTTTTACCAAACCATCTGGAGATGATGTTTTTCAAAATATGGACTCACCAATCACAGAACGCTATCCTGCTGGTGTGTGCTTACGCCCACAGTGGCAGGGGAGGGAGACTATTGAGTATCTGCACACTCACCTGGTGACAGTTTGCAAAAACACACCTTGGAGCACTTTGTCATATAGGCGACATGAAACCAACAAGTCGATGAGTAGTGGCAAGACCTTATGGATGGAGCTGTCCTCACAGTGTATGAGTTATAAACAAACCTATAGATTGGTTGCATAATCACACCCCACAATCATTTCCGGCTAAGCACTATGAATCCGGTCATCAGTAATCTACCAGACAGTGTCGTCACCTGCTGTCACCATCGGCTCTGTTATAGGATCATCAGATAAATGGCGATACTAAGTACAAACTAGGTTGCAGCTCAGAGGGCATGCCCCCATCACACGTACCAACATGGCTGTGCGCGGCAGAGCAGACTGGGGACGGTCGATGTGAACGAGTGCCAAAAAAACACCTGGAGCACCATTCTCCGTCACTGATGTAGATTACACAGGTCTCAGTACTCTGCTTGAACTCCAGGCAAGAAAATAATTGTGCCCAAGCCAGACTTACACTGCAAGCCCCTTGATAAGCCATGGTTTGAAGTGTATCCAATTTAGATGGCGCTGATGAAAAAAGTCGTGCCTGGCGCTCTACTCACGACCATCCATCACGCCCCTCTCCAAGGAGACGCACAGACACGCTTGTGCAGCAATGAAGAAAATCCAACATGGCGCAACGACGATTGGCAAGACGACTCAAATCAAGCTCAGTGTCGTGTCAGTGGGTAACAAGTCCTGGTGGCAACCACACTTAAACAAGCTAAACGAAGGTCTGACAACTGACGACCACCATACCTCCGCTATTCAGTCTGACGCCCACAGTGGCCACCAAGAACGAAGGACAAGCCGAGGTACTCGCAGACATTTTTTTCAAAATGGCTCTGAGTAACGATCCCAGAGCATCCATCCCAGCTGTTGCCATCCCTACCAATGCCAAGCCTTTCTAAACCTCAATATATAATAGTGGGAAAGTTCGCCGACAGTAGTTAAGGTCGCACAAAGAGGCCTTGGAGCCAGACAAATAGCCTTCATATCCTCAAGCGCTGTAGCCTACTCTAGAGCTACGCAGACCTCATTGCTACTATCTTAAGGCACTGCCTCACTACTGAACGGTGGCCCACCCTGTGTTGAAGGTCGGGCCAGATTAGGTGGCAATACATAAGAAAGAACAGAACTGACCCCAAGAACTACAGGACCATCTCCCTTTTATCGTTTTGGAGAAAGACGCTGGAAGCATAATTGCGACCAAGATATCGTCTTCTTCAATCACACCACATTCTTAAAAATCAAGCCATTTGGCTGCCGAGCAAAAGGTCAGCGGCCGACCTATTGCTCCATATGTCACACATGGCATAAGCGTCTGGACCAAAGAAAGACACATACGTCATTGCCCTGGCACATTGCAGGAGCATTTGACAGGGATGTGGCATCACGACTCACACCAAACTGAACAGTTGGGTGTCCAGGTCAGCTGCGAGCTGTCTACTACAAAGACTACCTGCGGGAAGATTTCTTAGAGTGGTGGTGGACCGGTCAAACCGCAGAGAAACAACCGATCTTAGGCCAGCGTCCCACAGGGCATGTTTTCTCGGCACTATCTCTGGAATGCTATTCTATGCAATGACTTGCTCCAGCTCATCCAGAGGCACATGCCAGTATGCCGATGACTGACCCTTACATTTTCCCTGCGAACATGGTGATCACCGCCCCGACTAGTCGCTCACATAAATCAGGTCTCCAAACCGTCATCTCATGGTCGTCGCGATGGCAATGATCTAGCTCCAGAGAAAACCCAGGCAATGTCTCTCCCGACGACACGCTCCTGATACTCCCATCCCTACCATGTACTGGGTGGGAGGCCGCTGTGCCTGCAGATCGCCATCTCCATACTTGGTGTGGCGGAAGAGAATAGCGTCTGACCTTCACGACCACATCCGACCATGCGAGGAAGCCGCCTGCGAAACTTTAGCTGGTATCGGCGTGTCTCACACCTTCTGACTCCCAAGGGATCACCACCTTATATGTCAGCTCAAGTCCGACCCTGATCTAGTACGCCCCTCTCACGTGGTCTTCCTGCCCCCCTCGTAACCTGAAGCCTTCTTGACACGTACAGGCTCAGAGCCCAACGGTTAAATACGTCTGAAGGCTGCAGGACCAGCTTTCTCCCTCTCTCTGCAAAACCCTTGCAGCAGCATCCGCGACGTAGCAGGTCTTGTGCGTCGTCTTACAAAGACACACAAGCCGCATGTCCACGACCTGGATGCTCTCCGGACAGCCTGGGCAAGGGAAACACGGCCCACACCACACGAACTGCTGCACCAGGGACATCAAAATGATCGTCTTTATGCCAGGACGGAGACGACCTCTCGCGAGTCCTTCCTTCCGCGCTACAAAAGAATGTGGAACGAATGGTACAGACAGACACAGCTTCACTTACATCGTGCACTCCGACCTTCAAGAGTGCTACAGTGCACACATAAAGTGTACATTACCACGGAAGGAGAGGTGTTTGCACAAACAACTTAAAACAAGTGATCGCATAAGAAAGCGCCGGGGCGCACCCGCAAATAACAGCTCAGACCCATGTCAACCTGCCTAAAAGCTGTAGCCTTACAACTTGATGTGCCTCTTGCTACCATTCTTCCGGGAGTGCCTTTCTTCCAGCAGTGGCCATCCGAGTGGAAAGTGGCACGAAGCAGTCTGTGCTATCCACAAAAAAGAGCAGGAGGCGACC
>JACEEZ010014190.1:0-19246 GCA_016584305.1 Chionoecetes opilio | reverse complement strand
TGGGGAGATCAATACAAGGGTTGACCGGGGATGCATTCCTGACCACTCACAACCAGGCTTGGAAACGGTTTAAGGGAACGAAAACAAAAAACTAAAAACGAACGAAATTATGCTGGGAACAAAAACGAAAACGAAAACGTTATCATATTACTTTTCCCGGGAAAACAAAAACGCTATTTTGAAATCCCTGTAACCGGTTAATAAGTTATTTTTTCGTTCCATGCCATTTTTGGTCATAATCCATTTTCACTTCCAGTACAAAATTATTTAGAAAATGCATCTGTATTACATACATACTTTAAATTAAGTCTACTGAAATTTGTTCCTTAGCAATTGACGATGTGGTTTTGTTTCAAATAGTATCATATGCACCACTTTTCATTTAATTTGTGAAGAATAACTATTTTTTTCCATATATAATTATGAATTTATGTCTTCGTGATATGCATCACGTTCCCTTATTTTATTACACCTTCCAACCCCATGCAATCGTTAAACTATTATACTGCAGTTTGGTTTAAGAATATGCTTAGATTAATATCCAGTATTCGAAAAGGGATTATATATCGTGAGTTGTCCTTAAATTTTTTAACTGTTTTTCATAGCCTAATGCTTGGTGCACCAAATTTCAATGTGAGTGTCCTAAGTTCGAGTCCTTGGAGTACCACATGTAGTCATTGATTTCATTGAGTAGGTTTATTTAATTAGTGGGCTGGTGATATTACGAATTGATATAGTTTTACCATATATAATATTAATAAAAAATTTAGTGATTCATGTCTTTACGACGACTGAAAATTGCATACTCCTACACAAAGCTTCCTGTATTGCATATGTAAATGCGTTGTCTTATTTAAGTCGTATAATGATATAGTTCTTACGACATCTAAGGGTTTGATTTTGTTGGACACTATGCACCATGAAATGTTGGCTTTATTACCATCTATAAAAATGTAGTCATGTATAGCATTATTATTTATTAGGCTAATAGGTACTATCATTACATGGTTTGAGAATAACGTTCTAACTGGTTTTCATTTCGTTCTAACCGGTTCAGGAACAAAATGGTTGGAGGAGGAACAAAAAGGAAACGTTAATAATACTGTTTCTGATAGGAACGAAACCGTTTGAGAAATTATTTTGTTTTCAAGCCCTGCTCACAACACTGATTCTGACTGTGTTTGTTTTTCTGATAGGTATAGACTAACATAACAACAAGGGAAAAGTTATGTATTAATGATGTATTAAGTACAAGCACAAAAACAATGAAAAATAAAGATATTTACTAAAAATACACTAAAATACCATGCAATGCATTACTCTTACTAAACTTTATAAAAAGGGTATGATGCTCTGAAGACAATCCGAATGGGTTTGTACAAAAATTAACAAAGTGTTTATGAATCTCTCTCTCTCTCTCTCTCTCTCTCTCCCCTTTTTCCCACTCCTTTGGTTTTTTTCTGTTCACTTGTTTCAATACTTTCCCTGTATTGTATATGACTCTGAATGATATAGGTCATTTTAACAATCATTTCATGGCATGTTGTGTTGCATATAGGGTGTATGTCTGTGTGATATGTATATCTTCTTCTTTCTGTTTAACGTCAGTTTTTTCCCATAATTTTTATGAGGTTAGAGGGCCGATGATATGCTTCCAATTATCTATATCCGTTGCCTCAACTTCTTCAATGCCTAATGCTGCCAGATCCTCTTCAAAACACTGCTCCATGTCTTCCCTTGCCTGCCCTGTGGATGGCGACCTGGCACTTTCCACTCCAACAGCTTTCCCCAATGCCTCACCACATTCTCTCCTCTTCAGGGTGCCCAGACCACCTCAATTGCCTTACTCTCAGCACTGAAACTCAGCTCCTTCAATCCACATTTTCTTGCCACCTCTTCACGGGACACTTCATCTCTCCTTGTGATCCCAGTCATATACAGGGAGGTCCCGTTATACGAGAAATCAATGATACGAGCTGATAAATTAGGGTCTATTTTCAATATACGGGGATCAAAAATCCAATGCTACGACATTCAAATGGGGTGGAGTAAAGTTACCAAGTTCAAATGTCCTACCACGTATGCATCTGGCCTGTATGATGATGTACAATGATTCAGATGCACAGAGACGAGTTTGGGGGCAGTGGGAAGAGGTCTGCGAACCCCTCCCTTGTCCCTTACCTACCCTACCCTCTCTGTATCACGTGGCGTCCCCTACAGAAACGTCTTTTTTTGCTGTATTGTGCCTTGTGAGTCAATTTTAGTGATTTTTTGGGTTTACTTATGTGCTTATTGTGACTTATTTGTGTTTCTGGTCCTACTGTGCTGTCACACTCTTAATTCACTGTGTTTTGTGTGGTGGTGCGGTGGTGTGGTGGTGTGGTGCGACCACGTGGTGTACATATTGTATAGCTGTGCCTTTTTTTCTTTACGGGTTTAATGCTTACCTGTGTACCTGTGTTAACTATGGCTCCAAGCGTTCAGTGTCTTCAAGTGCGAGTGCAAATGGGGTCCTGGAACCAAACCTATATTTTACCATTAGTTATGTTTTTCGCTATACGAGATTTCGTTTTAAACGAGTATGCCGGTGGAACCTAACTGCTCGTATCTTCGGGACCTCCCTGTATCTCAACATTCTCCAATCACACCCAACCAAAAACATCCTCCAACTTCTTCATCATAAACAGCAGATCAGCTGTTTGGGGGGGTGTAGCTTGGTTGAGGTGCCCTGCTTCCAGCAGTTGCTTCCCCCAAGAGAAAAAAGAGAAGAAAGAACTTAAGTTCCAGGGCGGAAAAGACTGAAAGACTCGATGGATGCCAGCCACTCCATGCGAACTGCAAGTTAGGGAGTCAATGGATGCCACCCGGTGTTCAAGGGTTAAGGTAAAGTGAATATCTACACCAACCGGTCAGTGAGGAAGATGGCTCGGGACACTCCTTGAAGGGGCCCATCTTGGGGGGTACTCTTGGGGGGCCTGAAGGCACTCATCACTAGGTGGCTGCAGGTGAACCTTGGCCTTCAGACAGCAGACCTCGACCCGGTACGAGAAGGTGAATGTACCACCAGGGAGAGACAGGCTTACGCAGGATTTAGATCCCCTCAAAGACAGCACATAACCTGCATGAAGAACATTGTTATGAACTTGTGGGAAGTCTTGTTAACTACAGGCCTCCACCCCTCCCACTGACTCATTGCACAAGACTTACTTCTTATTTTTCATCTCTATTCTGTCCATCTTCCTAATGCCCCAAAAGTTAAGCCAGTATTTTCACCTTTCATTCCTTTCACTGGGAAACTCTGGAACTTTCCTCCTGTTTCTATTTTTCCACTATCATACAACTTCAATTTTTTTAAAGAGAAAAGTGACAAGATACCTACAAAATTAATTGGCTCACCCCCACTGGATGCTCTCACTATATTCGCTATGGGGACTGCCAATCAAGGGCTTTTTGTTGATTTTTTTTTGGGCCTTTGACCAGTCCACCTTGATGTATGAAAAAAAGAAACTTGTACTACCCCTCCACAAGTTCCACGGAAAACTAGCATACTGGGCAAGAGACTGGGAAAATTGCATCCACTAGGCTGCCTAATATAGAAGGGTAATCCCAGTTGCTTTTTTTTTAGTTTTTTAAAAATACTTATGGGCAGGCTTTGCAGTGTTTATAATATAACTTACACCCTCTTGTTTTATATAAAAACACCGCAGAAGGCTATCATTATGCACATAATATAGAGTAAACAGACACAAGGGTGTCCATTGATATAATCTCCGGCCATCACTCTAAAACCCACCTGCAGAATGCCTGAGGGAGCTCTCCACTGCCATACATGGAGAAGAGGAATGGGGGTGGGGCCGTAGCGGCCCAGGCTGGTGAGGGAAGGTCGGGTTTGCTCCAGTCCCTCCCCGACACCCGGCTCCGTCGCCCACCATGCCGATGGCTTCCGTCACAAAAATGGGGTAAGATTGTCCCGTCAGCTTCCTTGAGCGCAGGAAATCCACGAAGGGTTCTCAAAGGTGGTCTGTGAAGAGGGAAAAGGCAGGAATATATCATGAGTAAATGCATGTGTTGTGGGTACAAGGACATGTATGAAAAAGATGTAATAAAAATATAATCATAATATTGATTTACTCTGTAATAAAATTACTTGTTATAAAAATTTAATCATAACATGGATTTACATTCTTACATTCTATCCAAATACATCCTCTGGTTGGAAACAGATTCATAGATCAGGCCATCAATGGAGCATCTAACCATATAGATAGTCTTTGTTTCCCTTATTTTTTCAAACCACTGGTCGTCTCCTAAACAAGTGAGTTGACACATTACTGAAACAGATTGCAGCTTCTTGTTTTTGTTTCCATGAAAAATTTACAACTAAAGGCAGGGAATTCAGCCTCAGCCTTTGTTCCTGTCAGTCATTTCAACAACACTTCTCTTATTAGATATATGAAAAATATTTCTGCGAACAAGTGGAATTTGTATAATCAGCATAATGTTAACTAAATTAGATTTATGTTGCTACTCAAACATGTAAATGTAGGGTGCCACCACTTATGTTAGCAGGGAGGGGAATGATTTACTCAATGTGAAAACAGTATATCAAAAGCCTGTACTCTGCAGTGCTTCTTTCTACACAGTGCTATCAAGCAAATGCTGCCACAACCAAGTAAACCTAAGTTAATGGTGAGGCCCTCACCCTGCAGCTCTTCTTGGTGACGATCATACTGGTGACAGAACTCTAGGAAACTTCATCAGCAGACGTTTCTCCACCAGGGAGACGGCAGAGGTAGTAAACACGTCACTACGAGAGCACGGCACCACCACCAGGCCGCCCTCGGCTCCCTCCACACCAGGTCACCACCCGGGAAATACACTTGAACTCTACGTATCTGGTGGGTAGGAACAAGCTTTAGCAAAGAGGTCAAGGTGAAGAGATGCAGCATTTTTCAACCATTTCTTTCACCAATAAGTCCTGAATGGATCTCACAGTTGGGCAGCATACATTATCATCATTCAAAGCTCTTTACATTCCAGCATGTACATTATTCTATCTATCTAGTGGCAGATCTCTACGCTGCTCAATCTTTGGCTGTTCTTCTGAAACAAGTCCATATCTTGGTGGTCATTCCATATGGTTTCATTCCATATATATTTTTCTTACATTCATTTAAGCTTCTCTCAAACAAGTGGAGCAGAATACAACAAAAAATTTAAATAAATTGTTTTTATGGGAAATGACACTATCAGGGTAAAGATGCCAACTCTCTCTTCCTCATTCCTTTGACTAGCCTTCTACTACATACAGGATGGCTACACAGGAGCAAGATTAGAGAATGATTTCATGACGAACAAGGAACAAGACATGTTGTGTTTGGTGGAGTCAAGCATGTGTCTCCTACAGGAATGTTTCAAGTATTGGGATGTAAGGATCACCATAGATTTTGAGCGGCAAGTTAAGTTTTTAAAATCTGGTGACGGTAACTATTTGCTACTTCCAGCTCTGCACCGTAAATCAGATCTTTCAATGTCTGCGAGCCGTGATGTAGGGTGGACGATAGCTAGCAAACCTATACCTGGCCCCCTCGGGTATCTCCACTCCCTGCAGCCAGGCTCTCAACCTTCCAAAAACACCTTCTGGCTATACCCGACCTCTCCGTGATGGAGGTGAAGGCTTTCTAGCTGCCATGAAGATTCAATACTAATGGCAAGGGGCAAGAGAGCACAACATGCCCACTGATGGTTATCTACTCCATGTAATACCACCATCTTTCTCATCAACATCCTCGCTGCCAGTAAAGGTTCGCAATCCTTTATCCTTGTAATCCTTTAAAATTGGAAAATTCCCAAAACTAAACTTTTTTCATAGTGTGAGGAGCCCCAAAATTAGATGTGAAAGTGCCCATGCCCTGCAAGATTGGTTGACACTCCCCAATGGTCCAGTTGTAGCTAGCATTTATGCTGCCTAGACATTGAATGCTTACATTTGCTCTTGCTTCGTATTTTGTGACTTTGTGTGTGTTTAAATCAATGGACAACCAAAAAACTACACAAGCCAAAGAGTATAAATTAGTTTTCAG
The DNA here is from genome assembly GCA_016584305.1 of Chionoecetes opilio. NCBI lineage: Eukaryota > Metazoa > Arthropoda > Malacostraca > Decapoda > Majidae > Chionoecetes > Chionoecetes opilio. The sequence goes on along the minus strand of JACEEZ010014190.1, from coordinate 13,163 downwards.
TACCTTCTGAGCGTTGGGTCTCAGTCTCTGCATTTATCTTCATTTATCATTGTATCAGCATATGACATTCTTCATTTGATATTTTACTGCCTTCTAAAATTTTTTTACCTAAAGTGGATTGGTAAAAATCAAAAAGATCCTACTTTTATAAATTATGTACAGAAAGTCCCCAACTTACGAAATGAATTCCTTTGAAACATCCGAGAGGCTTTCTAAGTCATTTTTGTTTGTAAGGTCGGACATAATTGAATGTACAACAACGTGTGTACCGTATTTTAACTGCTTATAAGATGCAGCATCGTGGAAACGCCCACCTGATTTTTGGAAAGAATTTCTAAGTGAGAAAAGAAAAAAAAGATTTTCTACCGGTAGGCAGTAGTAAAATCTACAGATTTTCTCGGTAGGGGGGAGTGGGCGGTGGTCACGTGTCTTTCTGCTGCTCTGTTTTCCAATGTTCCTATGTGTATCGTACAACTTCTAGCTTGTATGCGATATGCAAGTTAAATAATTTTGATGACTTATCACGGGTGATAATTTTCAGACTGGAAAAGAGGCTTGATACGTGTGACAGCTGGTGGTAAATGATACATCAACAACAGCAGACGTAGTTTGGCACTGTTTTGGCACAATCTGCCGGGCGACAAAAAAAAATCACGCGTGAGGACAATTAACGTGAGGACAGATATAACAGCGATTAGGACAGAATAAATCCCTATTTTTTAGGGAAAAAAAGTGGCGTCTTATAAGCCGTAAAGTACGGTATATATTATAATATATATATATCATATATATATATATATATATATATATATATATATATATATATATATATATATATATATATATATATATATATATATATATATATATATATATATATATTATATTATATATATATAATTATATATATATAGATACCGTATTTGCCGGCGCTAAGACGCACCTCAGCATAAGACGCACCCCTATTTTACAAGGAGGTTTTGAGAGAAAAAAATATTGTGTTTTTGAGGGATAAACACCAGTTCGTAAATTTATCCAGTTATTTTAAAAAAAATAAAAGAAAAAAAGGGATTTGTAGGGGACAGCAAATGAATTTGAGCATGTACCTAAATACAATATTCAGCATGCACAGTGAATGTAGAATAGAAAATTAACTGGTTAAAAAAAAAAATGTAAAAGGAATGAACAGGGTACCAAAATCGGTCATAAATATATGCAGGATGGCCCCTATGAATTTATATTCTCATATTTTGCTACCATATGACATATATAGCTTAGATTAATGTGTAGTATGCCTTGTTTGCTTTTCTGCTATGTGTTTAGACCTTGTGGAAATTTTCGCATAGATATTGGTAATTATTTTTGGTAGTGGGCTTTCAAAAAAGTCAGAGGACTCTTACCTACAATCATCGTGTAGCTTTCTTCATTCAGAGTATTTGACCCCATTCCCATTGCGTAATTGAATAATAATGGCATTACCGCAGTAAACCGAATCTAACCGTTATTTCAAGCCAGAAAGTCAGTTAGGTTAAATCAGATTAGGTTCGTAGAGGTGGGGTTTGGTTAGTAAAAGATGAATATAGAGAAAAACGAAAATTACCAATAATATGGCAGTGTGAAAGCGTAGCAATGTTTGCGGGGCAGACATGAGGGGCCAGAATGCCCCCCCCCCCCCCCCACACACACACACATGTAACAAACAATTGATTTCCGACCAAAACGAGAACCCAGATTATTCAAAACACATTAAAACTATTCAGGAGGACTAATTTTTGGCCTCGAATCGGTGGTTGCCCAATAACAAAAATTTACGAAGCATTTTAGATAACACTGTCAGGTACCACTCTACCTTGTTGTTATTGTTGTAATTGTTTAAGGGCACCGTTGTCGGGATCGACGATATTTGCCCTGTTTACACCTATGAATCTATCACAGTCGCGAGGGTTTGATTAGTTCTTCTTCCAGGAAGGTAGCCTACAGGTTAAGGCTGGTTCACAGTCTGCAAATCACGATAGCGTTCCAGTCAGCCGTTCCTTGTAATTCCACACTAATTCGTCAAGGTTTCCGCATTTTCGGCAGTTCCCTGCTCACCCTCTAAGCCAGACATGGTGCTCAGAGAGCTAATGGTTTGAAAAAAATTGGCATTAATAGCACTAGATCGATATGTTTGGGAATGAAGAAGCTCGGTTGAACTCTAAAAGACACTGTTTTGGGTACATAAGTCTTGAGAAAACGACACTTATCATCACTGGAACATTCTCATTACGTTACATATTCTTCCAAGAAACCGTTACGTGACAGGACGGTGATGTATTGGAGCCGTGACGGCGGCGCACCGGGGGTTTTAGGTTACCTAAACGGTGCGCCGCCGTCACGGCTCCATACATCACCGTCCTGTCACGTAACGGTTTTTCTGGGGAAGAATATTTTAACGTAATGAACTGTTTTTCCGTGCTGATAAAAGAAATGATCGTTTAGAAATCTCAGAGACTTTATGTACCCAAACAGTTCTTTTAGAGGTCACTCCTCTTCTTCATCCAACATATCGAAGTGCTATTACATGCAATTTTTTTTCCAAACCATAGCCTCTGAGGCACCATGTCTGCTTAGAGGGTGAGTCATGAACTGCCGCAATGACGGAACCTTGACGAATAGTGTGAATACAAGGAACGGCTGACGGAACGCTATCGTGTTTCAGACCTGTGGAACCAGCCTTCACCTGTACTACCTTCCTGAAGAAGACTAATCAACCCTCGCATACTGTGATAGATTCATAGGGTAAACAAGGGCAAATACGTCGATCCCGACACGGTGGCCCTTCCACAAATTACAACCATAACAAAAGGTAGAAGATGGTTACCTACAGTGTTATCTAAATTCACCTTTCGTAAATTTTTGTTTTGGGGCAACCACCGATTTCGAGGCCAAAACTTAGCCTCCTGATCAGTTTTTAATTGTTTTTGAATTAATCTGGTTCTCGTTTTTTTGTCGGAAATCAATGTTTGTTTACATTGTGTGTGTGTGTGGGGGGGTGGGGGGCCTTCTGCCTCCAGGTCTGCCCTGCAAACATTGCTACGCTTCCACACTGCCATATTATTGGTAATTTTTCGTTTTTTCTCTATATCATCTGTTACACTAAACCAAACCCCACCTCAACTAACATATCTGATTTTACCCTAACTTGACTTCCTCGGCTTGAAATAACGGTAGATTTTCGGTACTGCGTGTAATGCCATTATTATTCATACGCAATGGGAAATGGGGGCTTCAAAATACTCTGAATGAAGAAACTACACATGATTGTAGGTAAGAGTCCTAGGACTTTTTGAAAGCCCACTACCAAAATAATACCAAATCTATGCGAATTTTCACAAGGTCTAAAACACATAGCAGAAAAGCAACACAGGCATACCTACACATTAAATCTAAGCTTATATGTCATAGGTAGCAAAATATGAGAATATAAATTCAATTAGGGCATCCTGCATTAAAAAAATATATTATGACCGTTTGGTTACCCTGTCATCCTTTTACATTTTAAACAGTATAATTTTTCTATTCACATTCACTGCACTGTGAATATTGTATTTAGGTCATGTCTAATCATTTTTGGCTTTCCCCTACAAATCCCTTTATTTTTTTTTTTATTTTTTTTTAAATAACTTGATAAATTTTACGAAATTTTTGTTTTCCCTCAAAAACACCAATATTTTTTTTTCTCTCAAACCTCCTTGTAAGATAGTGGTGCGTCTTATGCGGAGGTGCGTCTTATTCGTCCGGCAAATACGTATATATATATATATATATATATATATATATATATATTATATCTATATATATATATATATATATATATTATATATAGATATATATATATATTATATATATATATATATATATATATATATATAATCTATATATATATATATAATATATATATATATATATATACCGTACTTTACGGCTTTATAAGACGCACTTTTTTCCCTAAAAAATAGGGATTTATCTGTCCTAATCGCTGTTTATATCTGTCCTCACGCTAATCTGTCCTCACGCTGTGATTGTCCCCTCGGCAGATGGTGCCGAACAGTGCCAACTATCGTCTGCTTTGTTTTGTTGATGTATCATTTACCACCAGGCTGTACACTATCATAAGCTCTTTTCAGTCCGCAATATCACGCCTTGATAATTCATCAAAATTATTTACTTGTATATCGCATATCAAGCTTAGAAGTTGTAACGATACACCATAAACATGGAACAGAGCAGCAGAAGAACACTTCTGACCACCCCTACCGAGAAAATCTGTAGATTTTTACTACTGCCTACCGATACGAAAATCTTTTTTTTTCTTTTCTCCCGTAGAAATTTCGTTCCAAACTCAGGGTGTGCGTCTTCCAAGATGCTGCATCTTATAGAGCCGTAAAATACGGTACACACGTGTACCTCATATTATGTCCGCTTACAACAAAAATGAACTTTATGAACAGCCTCTCGGAATGTTTTCAACGGAATTCATTTCGTAAGTTGGGGACTTTCTGTACATACATTTATAAAGTAGGATCTATTTGATTTTTACCAATCCACTTTAGGTCAAAAATTTTTAGAAGGCAGTAAAATATCAAATGAAGAATGTCATATGCTGATACAATGATAAATGAAGATAAATGCAGAGACTGAGACCAACGCTCAGAAGGTACTGAAAACTAATTTATACTCTTTGGCTTGTGTAGTTTTTTGGTTGTCCATTGATTTAAACACACACAAAGTCACAAAATACGAAGCAAGAGCAAATGTAAGCATTCAATGTCTAGGCAGCATGAATGCTAAGCTACAACTGGACCATTGGGGAGTGTCAACCAATCTTGCAGGCATGCCACGTCACATCTGAATGGTGCTCCTCACACTATGAAAAAAAGTTTAGTTTTGGGAATTTTCCAATTTTAAAGGATTACAAGGATAAAGGATTGCGAACCTTTACTGGCAGCGAGGATGTTGATGAGAAAGATGGTGGTATTACATGGAGTAGATAACCATCAGTGGGCATGTTGTGCTCTCTTGCCCCTTGCCATTAGTATTGAATCTTCACTGGCAGCTAGAAAGCCTTCACCTCCATCACGGGAGGTCTGGGTATAGCCAGAAGGTGTTTTTGGAAGGTTGAGAGCCTGGCTGCAGGGAGTGGAGATACCAGAGGGGCCAGGTATAGGTTTGCTAGCTATCGTCCACCCTACATCACGGCTCGCAGACATTGAGAGATCTGATTTACGGTGCAGAGCTGGAAGTAGCAAATAGTTACCGTCACCAGATTTTAAAACTTAACTTGCCGCTCAAAATCTATGGTGATCCTTACATCCCAATACTTGAACATTCCTGTAGGAGACACATGCTTGACTCCACCAAACACAACATGTCTTGTTCCTTGTTCGTCATGAAATCATTCTCTAATCTTGCTCCTGTGTAGCCATCCTGTATGTAGTAGAAGGCTAGTCAAAGGAATGAGGAGAGAGAGTTGGCATCTTTACCCTGATAGTGTCATTTCCCATAAAAACAATTTATTTAAATTTTTTGTTGTATTCTGCTCCACTTGTTTGAGAGAAGCTTAAATGAATGTAAGAAAAATATATATGGAATGAAACCATATGGAATGACCACCAAGATATGGACTTGTTTCAGAAGAACAGCCAAAGATTGAGCAGCGTAGAGATCTGCCACTAGATAGATAGAATAATGTACATGCTGGAATGTAAAGAGCTTTGAATGAGGATAATGTATGCTGCCCAACTGTGAGATCCATTCAGGACTTATTGGTGAAAGAAATGGTTGAAAAATGCTGCATCTCTTCACCTTGACCTCTTTGCTAAAGCTTGTTCCTACCCACCAGATACGTAGAGTTCAAGTGTATTTCCCGGGTGGTGACCTGGTGTGGAGGGAGCGAGGGCGGCCTGGTGGTGGTGCCGTGCTCTCGTAGTGACGTGTTTACTACCTCTGCCGTCTCCCTGGTGGAGAAACGTCTGCTGATGAAGTTCCTAGAGTTCTGTCACCAGTATGATCGTCACCAAGAAGAGCTGCAGGGTGAGGGCCTCACCATTAACTTAGGTTTACTTGGTTGTGGCAGCATTTGCTTGATAGCACTGTGTAGAAAGAAGCACTGCAGAGTACAGGCTTTTGATATACTGTTTTCACATTGAGTAAATCATTCCCCTCCCTGCTAACATAAGTGGTGGCACCCTACATTTACATGTTTGAGTAGCAACATAAATCTAATTTAGTTAACATTATGCTGATTATACAAATTCCACTTGTTCGCAGAAATATTTTCATATATCTAATAAGAGAAGTGTTGTTGAAATGACTGACAGGAACAAAGGCTGAGGCTGAATTCCCTGCCTTTAGTTGTAAATTTTTCATGGAAACAAAAACAAGAAGCTGCAATCTGTTTCAGTAATGTGTCAACTCACTTGTTTAGGAGACGACCAGTGGTTTGAAAAAATAAGGGAAACAAAGACTATCTATATGTTAGATGTCCATTGATGGCTGATCTATGAATCTGTTTCCAACCAGAGGATGTATTTGGTAGAATGTAAGAATGTAAATCCATGTTATGATTAAATTTTTATAACAAGTAATTTTATTACAGAGTAAATCAATATTATGATTATATTTTTATTACATCTTTTTCATACATGTCCTTGTACCCACAACACATGCATTTACTCATGATATATTCCCTGCCTTTTCCCTCTTCACAGACCACCTTGAGAAACCCTTCGTGGATTTCCTGCGCTCAAGGAAGCTGACAGACAATCTTATCCACTTTGTGACGGAAGCCATCGGCATGGTGGGCGACGGAGCCGGGTGTCGGGAGGGACTGGAGCGAACCCGAGCCTTCCTCACCAGCCTGGGCCGCTACGGCACCACCCCATTCCTCTTCTCCATGTATGGCAGTGGAGAGCTCCCTCAGGCATTCTGCAGGTGGGTATAGAGTGATGGCCGGAGATTATTATCAATGGACACCCTTGTGTCTGTTTACTCTATATTATGTGCATAATGATAGCCTTCTGCGGTGTTTTTATATAAAACAAGAGGTGTGTAAGTTATATTATAACACTGCAAAGCCTGCCCATAAGTATCTTTGAAACTAAAAACAAGCAACTGGGATTATCTCTTCTATATTAGGCAGCCTAGTGGATGCAATCTTCACAGTCTCATTGTCAGTATAGCTAGATTCCGTGGAACTTGTGGAGGGGTAGTACAAGCTTCTTTTTTTCATACATCAAGGTGGACTGGTCTAAGGCCAAAAAAAATCAACAAAAAGCCCTCTGATTGGCAGTCCCCATAGCGAATATAGTGAGAGACATCCAGTGGGGGTGAGCCAATTAAGTTTTGTAGGTATCTTTGTCACTCTTCTCTTTAAAGAATTGAAGTTGTATGATAGTGGAAAAATAGAAACAGGAGGAAAGTTCCAGAGTTTACCAGTGAAAGGAATGAAAAGGTGAAAATACTGGCTTAACTCTTGCATTAGGAAGATGGACAGAATAGAGATGAGAATAAGAAGTAAGTCTTGTGCAATGAGTCAGTGGGAGGGGTGGAGGCCTGTAGTTAACAAGACTTCCCACAAGTTCATAACAATGTTCTTCATGCAGGTTATGTGCTGTCTTTGAGGGGATCTACATCCTGCGTAAGCCTGTCTCCTCCCTGGTGGTACATTCACCTTCTCGTACCTGTCGAGGTCTGCTGTCTGAAGGCCAAAGGTTCACCTGCAGCCACCTAGTGATGAGTGCCTCTCAGGCCCCCCAAGAGTACCTCCCCCAAGATGGGCCCCTTCAAGGAGTGTCCCGAGCCATCTTCCTCACTGACCGGTTGGTAGATATTCACTTTACCTTAATCCTTGAACACCGGGTGGCATCCATTGACTCCCTAACTTGCAGTTCGCATGGAGTGGCTGGCATCCATCGAGTCTTTCAGTCTTTTCCGCCCTGGAACTTAAGTTCTTTCTTCTCTTTTTCTCTTGGGGGAAGCAACTGCTGGAAGCAGGGCACCTCAACCAAGCTACACCCCCAATCAGCTGATCTGCTGTTGATGATGAAGAAGTTGGAGGATGTGTTGGTTGGGTGTGATTGGAGAATGTTGAGATACAGGGAGGTCCCGAAGATACGAGCAGTTAGGTTCCACCTGGCATACTCGTAAAGCGAAATCTCGTATAGCGAAATACATAACTAATGGTAAAATATAGGTTTGGTTCCAGGACCCCATTTGCACTCGCACTTGAAGACACTGAACGCTTGGGAGCCATAGTTAACACAGGTACACAGGTAAGCATTACCCTGTAAAGAAAAAAAAGGCACAGCTATACAATATGTACACCACGTGGTCGCACCACACCACCACACCACCGCACCACCACACAAAACACAGTGAATTAAGAGTGTGACAGCACAGTAGGACAGAGCACAAATAAGTCACAATAAGCACATTAAGTAAACCAACAAATCACTAAAATTGACTCACAAGGCACAATACAGGCAAAAAAGACGTACTGTAGGGGACGCCACGTGATACAAGAGAGGGTAGGGTAGGTAAGGGACAAGGGAGGGGTTCGCAGACCTCTTCCACTGCCCACAAACTCGTCTCTGTGCATCTGAATCATTGTACATCATCATACAGGCCAGATGCATACGTGGTAGGACATTTTGAACTTGGTAACTTTACTCACCCCAGTTTGAATGTCGTAGCATTGGATTTTCGATCTCGTATATTGAAAATAGACCCTAATTTACTCAGCTCGTATCATTGATTTCTCGTATAACGGGACCTCCCTGTATATGACTGGGATCACATGGAGAGATGAAGTGTCCAGTGAAGAGGTGGCAAGAAAATGTGGATTGAAGGAGCTGAGTACAGTGCTGAGAGTAAGGCAATTGAGGTGGTCTGGGCACGTGAAGAGGAGAGAATGTGGTGAGGCATTGGGGAAAGCTGTTGGAGTGGAAGTGCCAGGTCGCCATCCACCGGGCAGGCAAGGAAGACAGGAGGCAGTTGTGTTGAAGAGGATCTGGCAACATTAGGCATGAAGAAGTTGAGGCAACGGATATAGATAATTGGAAAGCATATCATCGGTCGTCTAACCTCATAAAAAATTATGGGAAAAACTGACGTTAAAACAGAAGAAGAAAGATAAATATACACACGGACATACACAAGGCAAAACAACATGCCATGAATGATGTAAATGACCTTATATCATCGAGTCATATACAATACAGTAAAGTATTGATAACAAGTGAACAGAAAATAACAAGGAGTGAAAGGGAGAGAGAGAGAGAGAGAGATTCTAAACACTTGTTAATATTGACAAACATTCGGTTTGTCTTTCAGAGATATCTTATTATAAAGTTCTAGTAAGATTTAATGCATTGCATGTATTTTTAGTAAATATCTTTATTTTTCATTGTTTTTGTGCCTTTGTGTATGTCTATACCTATCAGACAACAAACACAGTCATGAATCAGTGTTGTGAGCAGGGCTTGAAAACAAAATAATTTCTCAAACGGTTCGTCCTATCAGAAACAGTATTATTAACGTTTCCTTTTTCGTTCCTCCTCCAAACATAATGTTCCTGAACCGGTTAGAACGAAATGAAAACCAGTTAGAACGTTATTCTCAAACCATGTAATGAATAGTACCCTATTAGCCCTAATAAATAATAATGCCTATACATGACTACATTTTTATAGATGGTAATAAAGCCATACATTTCATGGTGCATAGTGTCCAACAAAATCAAACCCTTAGATGTCGTAAGAAAATATATCATTATACGACTTAAATAAGACAACGCATTTACATATGCAATACAGGAAGCGTAGTGTAGGAGTATGCAATCTCAGTCGTCGTAAAGACATGAATCACTAATTATTTATTAATATTATATATGGTAAAACTATATCAATTCGTAATATCACCAGCCCACTAATTAAATAAACCTACTCAATGAAATCAATGACTACATGTGGTACTCCAAGGACTCGAACTTAGGACACTCACATTGAAATTTGGTGCACCAAGCATTAGGCTATGAACACAGTTAAAAATTTAAGGACAAACTCACGATATATAATCCCTTTTCGAATACTGGATATTAATCTAAGCATATTCTTAAACCAAACTGCAGTATAATAGTTTAACGATTGCATGATTGGAAGGTGTAATAAAATAAGGGAACGTGATGCATATCACGAAGACATAAATTCATAATTATATAAGGAAAAAAATAGTTATTCTTCACAAATTAAATGAAAAGTGGTGCATATGATACTATTTGAAACAAAACCACATCGTCAATTGCTAAGTGAACAAATACAGTAGACTTAATTAATGTATGTATGTAATACAGATGCATTTACTTAAATAATTTAGCTACTGGAAGTGAAAATGGATTAGTGACCAAATATGGCATGGAACGAAAAAATAACGTTATTAACCGGTTACAGGGATTTCAAAATAGCGTTTTTGTTCCGGAACAGTAAATATGATAACGTTTTCGTTTTCGTTTTTGTTCCGAGCATAATTTCGTTCGTTTCAGTTTTCGTTTTCGTTCCCTTAAACCGTTTCCAAGCCCTGGTTGTGAGTGGTCAGGAATGCATCCCTGGTCAACCCTTGTATTGATCTCCTCTATAATTATTCGAGAAGGCTCTATGGAATCTTGCCACTCCTATCACTGCAATCATACTGTAATAATTTGGCTGACGAGACAATTTTTGTCAAGTTTGACTGTGAACCATACTGGTTTGACACAATTATCTTGCTTTGTGCAGCTGAACTCTATAGATAGACAACAGATTTTATGGATGCTGCAGTGGTGCATTTATTTTTACTTTAGGGGTTTCCATATGATCAATTGTATAAATGGAACATGTAACAATGAAATCCATCTTCATATATTTATAATTTTGAACTTTTTGACTGTTAAAGATCCATCCTGCCAAATGAAAAGGAGCAGCTGACTCTGCTGCGCGTGCCTGCCAAGGTGGGTAATCCACATCCTGTTATTGTGTTGGAGGTGGGACCTGGGACCTACGTTTGCCCCAAGGACATGTGTGAGTACCTCAACTTTTTTTTTCTCTTTTCTTTTTCTTCTACATATATACCTATAGTGCCTGTAGGTAGTGACCCAGCCCAGGGCTCGGATGGCAGGCCCTGGAGGTTCACTTGAGGGCTGTGATGGTTGACCCTCACCCGTGGTGGCGCAGGCAGGATTTATACAGTGACGCCTGTGATTAGAGGCTCATGCCGCCCCCTGTGTCCTCCGATGCACTTGCAATCAAAGGTAGAGATAATGGGCAGCATGTGGGTGTTCTTAGGCCACTCGACAGTGCAGAAATATTTTAAGTGGTCTTATGGTTCTCACTCGGGATCGAACTCGGGTCTTCCAAAACGCCAACATTTTAGGGATACTCATCACTTTACGGGAGACTTTTTCTTCCTTTTTATCTAATTTTGAACATAAGAAGAACATAAGAAAATAAGGAAGCTACAAGAGGCCGCGAGACCTACATGAGGTAGTTCCTGTAGGGTAGTTTTAAAAAAAGGGTAAAAAACTTGCCAGACGTTATTTTAGGATGTGTTTTTGAGGCGAGAAGGGCAAACGTTTCTGAGATCGACAGCAAGATTACTATCTTGGCGGTCACTTCGAAACCAGGAACTTGTTTCAACAAAATGGTGCTGAAACTGTGTTGCGGGAATAGATGCCGAAACAGAGGGAAACAATGCTCGTGTGAACCGGCCTTGGGTGTCTTCATACCTGAACAACACTCTTCCTTCATCAATCAACGAGACACAACGAGAGCAAGTCTACATCGCAACTCTTCCCGAGTCAATTACTTTATGATAATTGACTCAGGAAGAGTTGCGATGCAGACTTTCTAGCTAAGGTTGCTCCATATAGAGGAAGGTCAGGTAAGGGTCATTAAAGAAGAGGATTGTGTCTGGTTGATTGGCGAAGGAAGAGTGTTGTTCAGGTATAAAGACTAAGGCTCTTTCTGCTCCTTTCAGAAATTCTGAAAAGATCAGCATTGAAACATTTTTTTAGGATGTCAACATCAATCATGTAATTTCTATGGTGAAGTTTACATGATAGAAATTAAACAGAAAAACGCAGGGGCAAAGTCATCAACATAGCAAAGGAAAGGACACTGATGAGATCATTAGTGAGTAATAGAAAGACTGTATGATACAACAGAACCATATGGAACTTCACCATTGATAGATTTAGAAGAGAAACAGTGACCATCTATCTTGGCTGCAAAGATTATCCAGAAGCAAAACCAAATGTAATTATTTTGTTTTTTACATCAAAAAAGGAATGGCCAAGGGCGAAAAAATAAAGTAACAAAAAGCCCGCTAGCTGCCAGTCCCCATAAAAAAACAGTAAGAGAATAAAGAAAGGGTGGTGGATCAATTTTGTTTCGGGAGGTGTCTTGATACTCTCTTGAAAAAATTCAAGTCGTAGGAAGGGGGAAAAAATTTATACAGGAAGAGAGTTCCAGAGTTTACCAGTGAAGGGGATGAAAGAGTAAAGATACTGGTTAACTCTTGCATTAAACCCAATATCGTTCCCTATTTTCACAGTATTCTTTGCAGATAAGAACTAGATATATGTCCAAAAGAAAAAGACCCAGTGAGACCACGACTGATAGTGAAAGTGATGTTGAATATACAGAGACTGGAGACAGTGAGAGTGGGGGCGCGGGTGACTCAATCATCAGAGATATCATGCTGATTTAAGCTTTAATATATTTTCTTAGTAGTTTGAAGCAACTGGCAAATTCTTACATTTGTACAAATTTCACAAACAGACTGTGTGCACATGACTTGCCAGGGGCAGAATGCTGAGAGTGACTTGAGAGTTGCTGTGGAACGCCTTCTTACCACAGAGCCAGATGACACCAGTAACAAGCCAAGGATGATGTGGAGCCTCTACTTCAACCAGGTGAGGGTTAGGACTGCTGAAGGAAGAGCTTGACTATTTTACTCAATTGCAGTACTTTATAGAATTTGAGTCGAGCTTGATTCTTCTGTCTCCATATCTCTTTTATATAAGTTAATGTGTTACATTGGACCATTTATTGCTCATGCTGGGAACTCGCCCAGTACAGTAAAACATATAC
>JACEEZ010014189.1:65000-109885 GCA_016584305.1 Chionoecetes opilio | reverse complement strand
TTTTTTTTTTTTTTTTTTTTTTTTTTTTTTTTTTTTTTTTTTTTTTTTTTTTTTTTTTTTTTTTTTTCTTTTTTTTTTTTTTTTTTTTTTTTTTTTTTTTTTTTTTTTTTCCCCCCCCCCCCCCCCTTCCAGGGTTCCGAAAAAAGGGGGGTTTAAATTTTTTCCTTTTTTTTTTTTTTTTTTTTTTTTTTTTTTTTTTTTTTTTTTTTTTTTTTTTTTTTTTTTTTTTTTTTTTTTTTTTTCCTTTTTTTTTTTTTTTTTTTTTTTTTTTTTTTTTATTTTTTTTTTTTTTTTTTTTTTTTTTTTTTTTTTTTTTTTTTTTTTTTTTTTTTTTTTTTTTTTTTTTTTTTTTTTTTTTTTTTTTTTTTTTTTTTTTTTTTTTTTTTTTTTTTTTTGTTTTTTTTCGGGGAGGGTTGGTAGGTATAGTAATTTTAATGGGAGGGGAGGGATTTTTTGGGGGGTTGGACGGAAATTTTGTTTTGTTCAGGGGGGGTTAATTGACATTTGGGGGACAACCATTATTTTTGCACCCGAAAAAATGGGTAATGTAAGTATAAGCCAACACCCCTGACGAAAAAAGGGACCCGGGCTCGACCGGGGTTTTTTCCCCAAATTTATTTCTAGTTAGTTCTTGTTATGCCCCTTAATCTGCCCCCTGCATTTAAAATATTTTTTTTATTCCCCTAGAAACGAAAAGGCCCCCTGAGTTGTGACCCCCAAATTTACCAAATTATGTTTACAAATTTTAACTGAAATTCCCAAAAGGGGGTTTTTCAGACTTAAAAATCTATGTTTCACTTGTTTTATGCTTTGTTTTGAAGTTATCGGTTTCAAATTCACTGGTTTTTTTCTTCGGGGCACACGGCCCGGGGGACAATTAAAAAAACATAGTGCCCCTTATGGGGAAAGGCTACATTTAGATATTTTTTGAATTTTGTCATAAACCATAATTCCAAATGAAGAAACAAAATAAAAGACTTCCAATACCCCTCTATTTTCCTAAATAATAAAAAAAAGAAAGTATTTAAAAAGATTTAAACAGAAAAAAAAAAAATTACCTCGATTAATGTTATCTAACAAAAATTCTTCAAACAATTTCCACAATGTATGAAGAAATTTTTTATTACAAAAAAAAAAAAAGGGTCCATTAATCTGCTAAAAAAAAAAATAAAAAAAAATAAAGAGAAACAAAAAAAAAGGGGAAAAAAAAAAGGAAAAAATTTTTTAAAAAAATGAAAAAAAAAAAAAAAAAAATTTTAAAAAACCCAGGGAATTTTAAAAAACCCAAAAAAAAAATTAAACCAGAGAAACAAAAAAAGGGGGGGAAAAGGTTAAAAAAAAAAAAAAGGAAGGAAAAAAAAGGGGGAAAAAGGGGGGAAAAAAAAAAAAAAAAAAAAAAAAAAAAAAAAAAAATTTAAACAAAAAAAAAAAAACCCAAAAAAAAAAAAAAAAAAAAAATAAAAAAAAAAAAAACAAAGGCAAAAAAAAAAATTAAATCCAATTCCCAATAATAACCAAAAATAAAAAAAAAAAAAAAGACAAAACAAAAAAAAAAAATAAAAAAATAAAAAAGCAAACCCCCATTCCCACCCACCCCCCCAAAAAATAAGGCACAATTTAATTTTTAAAACAAGTTTACACATCGTTTTAAAAAAGTTCTAAAATCAAAACCTTAAAAATTTGGAGGCTAAATTAAATTTTTGTTCTCAAAGGTAGGGGGAGATATTGCTTTCGTTTGTATGAGTGTTTTTTAAAAGTAATCGCTTCAAAGGGATCAGTCTCTCAATTGCTTTGAAAGGAGCAACATGATTTTGTCATGTCATAATACTCGTGATCATTTGGATCTTCTGCGCTTCGAGGTTTTCCTGCAAGGACTTTTGGTTTTAAAATTAAGGGTCTTTTTCGGGGGACTGAGATGCTGTGAAGTGGGGGGGCAGGTGTATCCACTTCTTCCCTGTGAATACAGGAGTGAGGAAAGGGTGCCCCCTTGCCCCATCACTTTTCAACGTTGTATGGATGGGTTTTGGGACAAGGGTTGTAGATAAAAGGTTTGTGGAGCATCCGTCGGGCAACACCCAAATCACTGATCTTGTTTTCCCGGAAGCAGTAATCTTTGCTGATCGCTGGGGGTCCTGGTGATGGCTCCGAGGCGCTGCACGAGGAGGCAAAGTTTTGGGCTTGGGGTTTCCTGTTTAAAGCCCAGGTTTTCGGGTGTTTGGGATTTACTAGATGAAGCAGGAAGTCTTTTTTCATGCGGTGGCGAGGACATTGAGATCTTGGGAAATTTTACAACCTTGTAGCGCAGTCCATAATGACGGCGGGTCACGTAAAGAAGTCTTACGGGGGATTGGATACCCCAGGGTTTATGGACTCGCTCAGCGGGAGTATTTGGCATTGTCGACCTTGGGCAAAGGACAAAGATCCGGATTTTTTCAAGTCGTTTGTATCCCTGTTTTGCTCATTTTGAGACATGGACACAAAATAGTGATTGAAGAGACGAATCAAGCCTTTGGTAATAAGTGTCTTCGCAGAATCTGGGGATCGCTGGGATGATTAGTGTAAAATCAGCGATTGCACTGAGACAAACGAGGCCTTTTCCCTCATAGCCCCGTCGCGCCAACTCGGCTTTTGGGGGCTGGGGCACCTACCCTAAAAACCAAAATTTTTCCCATGGGGTTTAGTAAAAAAAAACAATCCGGCGTGGAGGGGGCCAAGGGGGGGCGCCCCACAAGGCTCGGGGCTGGGGAAAAGTTGATGTTTCTTGTCGAGAGCTCCTTGGTATGGAAAGGAGCCCAGGGGAAATCGCGCGGGGTGACCCCCGGGAGGGCGTCTTAGGGGGGGCGGGGGACGCCCCCCCGGGGCGTTCCCCCCAATGATTGATTATTGAAAATACTCTCCCATCAGAGGAAAATTGGGGGAACTCATCGTCTTTTAAAACATTTTCTGACCAACCCGTTATTTCTAATACATTTCAGTACATGCAAAAAAATCAAAAAAGGGAACAAGTCTGTTATCTGACAGGATGAGGATATACAACTGACAGCTTGGGAGCTTGGCAAAATATGAATGTTTTTCCGTTGAAGCTTTGTTGTCTGTAATAACCAACAGACACTGAACCCCCCTTATCCTCAAACCCCTAAAATCACCTTTATGAGTTCCTGCATGGTTCAGCCTTATGCATTTTGTTGGTATTGTGGCAAACATCTTAAAATTTTTTGTTACCTATTATCATAAAATACAAAAGCCCTAGTTGCAGCAAAAAATGTTGAATGCTGGACCAACAACTTCCCCTTTAAGTCAAAAATGGCTTTATTGTTTCTTTACCTTTAAATAGTACTGTTTTGTCTACTACATGCAAAATTTAAACCCAAAGAATGCACGTTAAATCTACCACACCACCCACAAGGGGCAACTCAAAGTTAACCCTTTTCAGTTCGAGGGGGTTTTGATGAAATTAATACTCCCTGTTTTTAAAAAAACCTGAGTAGTTAGGTGGAAAAAACCAGGTGAGCAAACTCCAACAACCCCCATCCCTTAAAAAAACCCCCAATTCCCACCCCCCCCCAAAAAAAATATAGGCACAATTTAAGTTGCAACAAGCCCCAACACTTATAACAAAAGCTTTTTACTTACTAACTTTTAAAGTTTTTTTTTTCCTCACTTTTGTTACTCTAGTCTAGCTAACATATTGTTTTCCTTAGAGAATAGTTATTTAATAAGGTTTTTGTTAACCCCAAAAATCATATTTCCCAGTTTTAGAGAACTTTTGTCCCCTTGAAAAAAGTCAGTAGCAAAAGAAATCATCATCTGCTAGTTTTTAGCAAATTTCATTGTTGCTAGTTTCGCTGCTTGTTAGAATGTAAAAAATATATCCTCCTTGTCAGTTTTTTTTATAATATATAGTTTAAGTTACCATTTTAATATAGCAGGTTTGGGTGAAGAACCCCCTCGGGAAGTTCCTTGTGTACATGACTCTCAGGAAATTAGCATATGTATCCTGTTTACGATATAAAGTCTTTAAAAAAAAGCTTTTCATTTTTCTTGATGCAATATAGCACAGAAACCAGCACATAAACAAAACGGGAGAACATTTTCACATTTATAAACATCACTCTTTACAGCATAATTTTTCCTTATGTACTCTCAAAACGTGTGTTCCCCATATCTTCCCAAAGTTTGATAAACAATTTAAAGGGCACAGTTTTTTTTCATTAAAGGGAAAAATTTTGCTGATCACTGACATCATCCTGATTTTTTTTTCACATTCAAATACTTTTTGAAAAATATGATAATTACCGCCGCTAGCTACGATACTGGCGAACCTTGCCCAAGATTATCTGTTTGAAATTTCCTGGGAAAATGAAATTCATTTTTTAAACTAATATACGAAAATTTTAAATCATCAGGCGGTTTGTTTGTTTTTAGTGCTTGAAAGTCTCTTACTCACATCCCCCCCCAATGTTTTTATTTTTGTTCCAAATTTTCTAGCCATCCAAAACTTGTTCAAACTAAAAATTTACATATTTTCATTATTAGTGAGTGGGTAGAAAAAATTTTTTTTTCAGGCGAACCCCTTTAAGGGAATTTTAACATTCATGTTTGTCCACCTGTATGAAAATTTTTTGATGTTTTCAGCAACCTCGTATGGATGTCAAAAAAAGTTTTTTTCCCGTACTTAACAATGCCTAATAAAGACTATTAAAAAATTTTGAGGACTAAATTGACTTTTTGTTTCTAAAAGGTAGGGGGGAATTTGCTTTCAGTGACAGTTTGTATGAGTGTTTTTAGAAGTAAAATCTCTTCTGAATATACAGCCCCAAAAATTTTTTAAAAGGAACTAGAGATTTTAGTCGAGTCAAATACTCTCCATCAGGGGAAAATTTTTGGGGGAAAACTTATCGTCTTTTCAGCATCTTTCTGCCCAAACCCAGTTTTTCAAATACTTTTTCAGTATATGTACAGACTAAAAAACATAAAGAAAAAAGGTCTGTTACTCTGAGCGGGATGAGGATATACAACTACAGCTTGGGAGGACTTGGAAAAAATATGATAATTTTTTCCGTTGATAGCATTTTTGCTGTAATACACAACAGACACTAACCCTATATCCTCTAACCCAAAATCACCCTTTATAGTTCATGAAAGAGTTCAGCCTTCAGGGCATTTTTTTTGGTACTATGGGCAAACATCAAAAATTTTGCCCCAATACTATTTACATGAATACAAAAGCACTATTGCAGCGCAAAACTGTTAATGCTGGACAACAACATTCCCCCTTAATATCAAAATATGGCTTTATGTGAATTTCATCTCCCTTAAAAGTACTTTTTTGTCTACACATGCAGTAATTTGAATTTTTTTCTTAGTACGTAAAAAATTATCGCCATGCTGCCAACACCAGGACTGCGGTTTTTGCCCCAAACCTTTTTTTTAATGGTGCAGTTCCTGGCATACCAAAATTGTTTTTCTCTGAGAAGTCTGTAGCCTTAGGAGAGCTTTTGTATAAAAGAGAGAAAATATCAAAAAATTCTGCTGAGTAATTAAATTCTTTAGGGTCATCAAGTAAGCTGTTACATACAAATTTAGGGGGCTAGATGCTGAAAAGATTCATCCTTTATAAAGTTAGCAAGAGAGACTACTGTATTAGATGGTTTTCACTGCATGAATTCCTGCTGGTTTTCTGAATCAAACTGTTTAACATTTGCAACAATTCATCAAAATTGTTTGTGCCATCTTTGTGGAAGGATCTTAATTTTCCAACTTTTTGCACTCTGCATTTTTCAAGAACACTTGGGGCTGCACAGGGTTTGGTTAACAACAACGAGAAAGTAACTTGGGTATGGGGACTCTATACTCGACAAATTAAAAGAGAAACAGGTTTTTAAATTACAGTCCCCTAAGTTTTTATCTATGAATTTTTTTTTTTGCTCCTTCATCAAAATTATGAAATTTTCCCCTCCCTATGCTGTTTCATCAGACACTCCCGGGCAAAGTTTTTTTTTATTGTTAATCTTTTTTTATTTTTTCCTCGATCGGTGTTTTGGGCGAGTGTTTGTTTTGATAAGTAGTAGGGCATTGGGGAGAATACTTGGAACAACCTCAGGATGCAGAGCGGGGGTTTCTTTAGTGGCGCAGTCACCCTTTTCCCTGTTTGTCATCTGTTGCCGCGCCTCCCGCCTAAGTCGTCCTCTGTAAATGCAGTACATACCTGCAACATAGCTTATTTTAAATTTGGATATAAATAAAAAATTATATGCATACAATGTTTATTTTAGGGTTTTTCAAAGGCATTATATAATTATAATTAATAAAAAATTGTGAAAAGCTTTAAAAAAAGGAGATAAAAGAGAAAGAAAAATATATATATAATATATATATATTATATAATTATTAAAATATATATAAAAAGAGAGAAGGAGAGGGGAGAGAGAAGGGGAGAGAAAAAAGGAAAAGAGAGAGAGAGAGAGGGGGAGAGAGAGAGAGAGAGAGAGAGAGAGAAGGGAAAAGGAGAGGAGAGAGAGAGAGAGAGAGAGAGAGAGAGAGAGAGGGAAAAAATTAAAAAAGAAAAAGAAAAATTAAATTTTTATATTATTAAAATATTTATATATATTGCCGAGGGGGAAGGACAGGAGTATGACGCATAATTCACTCCCCAAACAATCTAAAATTTTTTCCCTCCACTTTCGTAGTTTCAAATTTGCACGAATTTTATATTTATTTTTAAAACTTTTAATAGATTAAATTTACATTCACACTCAAAAAGTGCAATTAAATTTTAATCCATAGATCCATGTATGCACATTTTTTATGCATATGCAGTATGTATCAAATTTTAAAAAAAAATGCATCGGAGAGAGAAACATCAAAAGACGTTAATGGGTCTGAAGTAATGCTAAATCAAATGGGTGGCGGGGGGGGGGAAAAAGTTTGAAGAAAATGTATTAGTCCGGATATAAGAACTAAGAGTATTTTCTTGTGACGGACTGTTAAAGAAAGAAATATTGAAAATCGTATAGGCCTATACCGGGTTCACCCCGGACTCTTTTTTGGGAACTTTTTTCGCGCAATCCGATATCACACTTAAAACTGCCCCTTTTTCAAATCGGGGCAGCCCCCAGAGTCTGTTTCTTGCGCCGGCAAAGGAAATTTTACGCTGCCTAGCAATTGTCTCCTGTGATGAGGGGACTTCCAGAGTTTAAACAGGTCATGTTTTACTAAATCAATTAAAATTTTTGTATATGATGCAGAAATCGTTTTGTTCTACTAGTTATTGCTTCTTGTTCTACCCCGGGTTTTTAGCCTAAAAAATTATCCTACCTACTCCATCCTTGAGGATGTCATAACTACATCTGCATTGCATCCACTTCGCTATTTTTTTGAAACTGATACCGCATCGCATCCCCAAAAATGTAAAAACATAAGCATACACTCCACATCCCCGGATTCCCGAAATTCGACACCGTACATTTCAAAAGTAAAACTTTACAAACCCATCAAAACATGTTTCAAAAACATTTTAAACAGTGGAATGTACCTCAAAAATGGAAAATTATCAAAAAAACCCTAAATTTTAGACAAAGAGAACAACCTACAGTAATGATCTACGTCTACGACCCATCGCCCACTCAACTCTTCCCACAAAAATTTTTTATGGCCCTACTGAAACAAAAAAGCAATCAAATGCCAAAAAAAAACAAGATAAGGGAATACAAGCTGGATTTACCAAAAAAAAGACGCATCAAAACAACCCGTTTCTTTTTTAAAATACGCATCGAAGTCTTTTAAAATGAAGAGACCCTTAATAACCATCGCTATAGATTTCAAGAAAACCTTTGACAGTGTGAAAAAAAAACCAATTTAAATTAAAGCCAAAAAAGTTCAGGATACATCCACCATAATTGAGTCATAATGACATATACCCAAATGCAAGACCCTCCTGTATCTAAACAAGAGATTAAAAAAAAAACATGGAGTCACCCCGCGAATAAGGCAAAGGTTTCAATGGGGTTTAAAATCACTGTTTTAATGATAACACATAAATCATCCTACACCTGAACCAAACAAAATTTGGGTTTTAAAAATGAGATAGTTTATCCCCGCCTTTTTTATCAGATGTGGCCTTATTTTAGCACAAAGGAATCAGGTCCCCGAACATGACATTGACCTCATCTTAGCAGCAAGAGCAAATGAAACATTCAAAGTTTTTTAAAAGAGGCAAAAATACCAACATATACCAAATTGGCATGTTTCACAAAACGAAATAACTACAAATTAAAAGAGCTGATACCAGAAATGGAAAACGAACTACTTAAAAAGAGGGCACTTAGACTTACAGACATAAAAACACACATAAAAGAAATAGACTTTTATGATAATTGATGAATCCACTACAACTTTGATAAGTGCAGAGCAATACACTGAAAAATAAAAATAAATACAGGAAAAACACCCCTCGGGAACCGCATGCCGACATGAAACTGAACTGCGGAAACTTTAGAACACTTCCTATTACGTGCGAGGAATTAAAGACTAAGAAACACTTAAAAATTTTTACAAGACAAAAACACTGACAAAAGCTTAAAAACTTTCAACCTTTTACTCCTAGCAGATGAACAGATGCAGAATGGAAAAAAACAAATTGTTTCTGATGTGGGAAAAAAAGGAAACGCAAGAAAATTGTTAACAACCCAAAAAAGCCCAAGCCCTTTCACAAAAGCATTCACAAATATAAGCAAAAACGGGGTGATCAAGCACAAAACCCCAACCTTGAATCAGAAAAAAAAAAACCGATACTAAGGTTTTACCCCCACACTTCATCGACTCTCTAGTATGGATACCAATGGGGTAATTAGTAAAGGGAATTACTTTTTATATCACCATTCTTTCGAGGCTGCTGGGCCCTCGTGGAAATGTGGGTCCTATTTTGTGCGGAATGTTGTCAATGCCGAAATACTGTAGCCCCTCCAATTTCACTGGGTTTTTCAGCATAACTGCTGCCCTAAAGATTTCAGAGTCTCGAGATACATATTATTTTAAAGTATTGATTTCATGGTATTCAGAAAAAAAGATATTTGAACCTGAAACCTACACTGAAAAGGCTTTTACTTTTGACGTGAATTTTTAGTCTTTTGAGTAACTATTATTACTTGTAAGTGTTCTCATGAAAACTAGTGCCCCTATGTGGGTTGTACATGTATCAGGGAGCAGTTAAGTCGTAAAACCAGTGAAAAAGAAGATGAATGGTTTCGGATTTGGTTTTCAGGACTAAGGATTTCGCCCTGACAATATTCGCGAAACACCTACATTCGTGAACCAATTCTCCACGGTGCCAGCTGCTATTCTTTTTATCATTCAAAAACTAGTAGCCAAAACGCATGCCCCTAGCTGTGACGGAGGTGAATTATGAAGTAACACAACACAATGAAATTTCAAAAAATTTTTAAATTTTTTTTTGCAAAAACTCCCCCATTTTTAATGCACAAACATTTCGTTTTTTACCCCTTTAGTACTAGATATACTAGACTTACCGTCTCAATTCTTTTATTATTAGCAATAAAACTATACAAATACACAAAGATCTAGACTCACCCTGCTACTGGCCGCGGTGAAAAATTGGGCCTTTTTTATTGATTTTAGCCACTGGCTGGGAAGCACCTTTTCTCTTGGGAAAAAGAATATACTCCTCTGGGGGCCTTTTCGTAGTTCCCATTGCAATTGGGGACACACACAAGGACGGGTCTTGTGGTAACTTGGACAAAAAGCTCCTGCCGAAAAAAAGAAAAATTATACAAGTAGCCACATACACACCCCTGACCGCCTTCGTTGTAGACAAATAGACGAGCCTGGGTGGGCCGTGGCCCCCGGTGGCGCGGCGGGGGCCTCTGCGGGGCGTCACGCCTTTCACCCGGCATGTACCAGGCCTTTCTCTCGGTTCTCGGTTACTCCCATATATGGTTTCCTTTTCCCTAGATTCTATCATTTTTTCCTGCCATATTTTCCCGACAACATTTTTGCAAAAAAATTTTTTTTATAAATTGTATAACCCCGGTGGTGGTGAAATCTAACCCCCCTCATTTCCCCCGTGGACAAAAAAATCCACCGAAAAAAGGGGGAGAAGGGCCGCTTTATAACGTTCTAATATGGTTAAAAAGGTAGTTAAGGAAATCAAGATCCTTTACACCCATATTAATTTTCTGGGACTTAAACGCTCCTAAAAAATTATACGATAATACTCGACTAGAAATAAAAAAAAAAATAAAAATGAGGTAAAGACCAAAAAAAATAAAAGAAAATGGTATCGAAATAAAAAATTGGATTCGTTCCCCTTTTAAAATTTAAATTTTTTTTCTCTTTGTGATTCCTTTGATGCGGGGCGGGCAACCCGGGTTTCCGGCATCCATGGGGTCGTCAGAAACTAATTTCCTGGCAAAACGTATTTTTTTTTTCAATCAAACGTCCCGGGTTGGGATGGGAAATTCATGTGGGGGGTTTTTTTCAAAAACTGCATTCGGTATTTTTTATGAACGCGTTCTCTCCTCTTAATGAGAGAGAGTACGGTTAAACCCCACACAAGAGAGATAAGATTACACACACCCCACACAGAGAGAGAGAGAGAGAGAGAGAGAAGAGAGAGAGGAGAGAGAGAGGAGAGAGAGGGAGGAGGGAAGAGGGGAGGAGGGGAGAGGGGGAAAAGAAAAAGAAAAAAAGAGAAAAGAGGGGAGAAAGGGGAAGGAAAAAAAGAAAAAAGAAAAAAGAAAAAAAAAAAAAAGAAAGGGAGGGTAGGGGGAAAACACAGGGCCCAGCCTAACTGGAGAAAAAAAAAAAATAAAAAAAGAAAAGGAGGGGGGAAAGGGGGGGGAAAAGAGGGGAGAAGAGAGAGGAGGAGAGAAGAGAGAGAGAAGGGGGAGGAGAGAGAGAGAGAGAGAGAGAGAGAGGAGGAGAGGGGAGAGAGAGAGAGAGAGAGGAGAAGAGAGGAGGAGAGAGAGAGAGAATGAAGGACCAAAAGGATTTATCATAGGGAAGAGAGGAGAAGGAAGAACAGGAGACCAACTATTTTAGGGGAAAATCGGCATAAATTTAACTGGACCCTTTAAAAAGGGAAGGGGGTTTCGCCTTTTTCCCCTTGAAGCCAAGGTCCTTTTTAGGAAAAAAAACGGCCCCTTCTTTACATTTTTTAAACCTAAAATGAAATTGGCGTTCTTTCCCTCACATTTTTGGGGAAAAAAATTGACATATTTGGTAATTAATTGGGTCATATAGGTAGATTAATGATCAGTATCAAATGTTACATATATGTATCACTGGGTTGTGTTAGTCTTTCATTACATCCTTCTTATATCGGTAATGAAAATATGATAATGTTTCGACTATATTTATTGTGTTGTGATGTTGATATTGCAATTATAAACGTTTTGAACATTACTGATTATTACATAAGAATAGAAAATAAGTAACGTATGAGATTTCTAAAACAAACAAAAACGAATAGATATATCTTCACACCACTGGATTACGGGCAGTGGATGTCGATCCTCCCATTGACGAAACCGCACCCTCTCTTGACGAAGACAGAGAGGCTGTAGCAAAGTTGAGGGGTGGAAAGGCAGCTGGTGTCTGTAATATCAGTGAGGAGCTCCTCAAAGCTGGGGGTGAGGCCATGATCCGAGGGTTGCATGCTGCCCTGACTGCCGTGTGGCAATCAGGTACTATTCTTCCTTACTGAAAAAGGGGGCTGGTCGTCCCTATCTGGAAAGGGGAAGGGGACCGTCAGGACTGCAACAATTACCGCGGCATTACACTGCTCAGCGTGCCAGGCAAGGTGCTTGCCCATCTATTGCTGACACGGATTCGCAGTCATCTGGTGAAGTATCAGAGACCTCAGCAGTCTGGGTTCACGCCTGGTAAGTCAACAACGGACCGTATCCTAGCGCTTTGTGTCCTGGTGGAACGCCGATGTGAGTTTCGACAGGGATGCTTGCAGCCTATGTTGATCTCAAGAAGGCGTTTGATTCAGTGCATCGTGAGTCACTCTGGGATCTTCTGCGACTTCTCGGGATTCCTGCAACGACTATTGATTTGATGACTGGTCTGTACTCTGGGACTGATAGTGCTGTGAAGTGTGGGGGAGGTGTATCCAGCTTCTTTCCTGTGAATACAGGAGTGAGGCAAGGGTGCGTCCTTTTCAACGCTTGTATGGACTGGGTATTTGGCAAAGTTGTAGATCAAAGTTATTGTGGAGCATCCCTCGGCAACTTCAAGATCACTGATCTTGTTTTTGCCGATAATGCAGTAATCTTTGCTGAGTCGCTGGCGGTCCTGGTGATGGCTCTCGAGACGCTGCACGAAGAGGCAAAGCCTTTGGGACTTGAGGTCTCCTGGCTCAAGACCAAGGTCCAGGTATTTGGAGACTTACTAGATGAAACAGTACAGTCTGTTCATGAGTGCGACGAGGACATTGAAATCTTGGAAAGTTTTACATACCTTGGTAGCGCAGTTCATAATGACGGCGGGTCACGTCAAGAAGTCTTACGACGGATTGGCATAGCCCACGGTGCTATGGACTTGCTCAGCAGGAGTATTTGACGTTGTCGGTACCTGTGCAGGAGGACAAAGATCTGGATCTTCAAGTCGCTTGTGATCCCTGTCTTACTCAATGGTTGTGAAACATGGAAACTAAATAGCGACTTGAAGAAGCGAATCGATGCCTATGGTAATAAGTGTCTTCGAAGAATCATGGGGATCGCTGGGATGATTACGTCTTAAACCAACGATTACACCGTGAGACTGAATCAAGGCCTATTACCTGCATAGTCCGTCAGCACCAACTTCGGCTATGTGGGCATGTGGCACGCTGCCCTGAAACCGATCCTTCCCATCGGGTTGTATCTGTAAGAGACAATCCGGCATGGAGGAGGCCAAGGGGGGCGCCCACAAGGCTCGTGGCTGGGGCAAGTTGATACTTCCTGTCGGGAATTGCTTGGTATGGGAAGGGAGCCTGCATGGGGACTCGCGCGTGGTGACCCCTGGGAGTGGTGTCGTAGGGTGGGTGAGGCCATGCGCCCCCCGGCGTATGCCCCCAATGATTGATTGATTCATAGTCTTATATGCTTTGCATTATATATGGAACTCCTTAAAGCAGTTACGCCTCTCAATGAAGCACAGCCTCACATCACATTTGACATTTGCTGTAAAAAAATAAACAGATTAATAGAAAAAAAAAAGAAAAAAAAAAAAAAAAAAGAGATAATATAGAGGTATAAATGAAATATAAAAGAAACACGTAAATACAAATTTCCGTTTTTTTAATTTTTTTTTATGGATTAGGATTATGGATTTTTATGGATGGATTAGGGTACACGTAGGCGGTAATACATAATACACTGAATCCTCATTATATTTCATATATATTATCATTTTTTCGTTTATTACAACAAACAACTGCTAACAACGTTGGAATGTATGCCCTACGAACTAAAAGAAAAGATATAGCATTTACAGTGAATATATACTGAAAAGACCCAATGTTACATATATGTCATGCCATTATATATTCATAAATAACAAAAAAAGAATACCATATTTACTTTTTATTATCTTCTGCAGATCTTCAGTAACATCTAATCAATCAATTACATAACTAAATACAAACATTACTTACCCGTAAGTGGTGGGTGAGGTGACACGAATTAGAGCAAAAATATACACAGGTTTCCCCTGTGCCATCACCAAGGGGACGGAGGACCCCTCTCGTGCTTGAAGAAAACGGGAGGATCATCAGACGCTGTCTGTATGTTAAATCGGTGTAACACTGGGTTATTAAGGTAGAAAATATATCAAGTATAGACGTCCAGCCTCTGGCCCCTTTGCTTTTGGCTCAGTTTGCGGCTGGAACGTGACAGCGAGCCACGTTCCAGCCAATTAACTCACTACGTGAATTACTCATTAAGGGCTTATTCTATGCAAAAAGTTTGTTTACAGACCCCCATTGATTTTGACAGCACTATTTGGATGTCGAATGTCAGCTCAATCCGACAATAATTAGGAGTAGTTTACGCTTATTACTCATTAAGGGTTTGTTTTACGCAAAAAAATTCTTCCGACGACCCCCATTGATTTTGACAGCACTACTTGCATGTCAAATTTCAGCTCAATCCGACAATATTTAGGAGTAGTTATACACTTTTTGGCGGCAACTTGGTGCCACGGGTCTTATGGTAAGCACAGCGAGCGAAGCTCGCTGTCAATTACATATTTTTTTCTTCGGTATATGACTGTTTGAAATGTATGTTACATATACGTCACATGGGGCACTAGAGGAATAGACTATAGTTTTCATCATGCAGGAGGCCCAAGGAGAAGCCAAGGGTGCGGTTGGACAAACTAAATCTTTGGCAGGACGCACACCGCTGTGGGACCAAAGCCAAATGGAAAATAAAAATACATCACTTTTTTCCTCCTCGCCCTGTATCTCAGGATGAACAGGGGAACAAGGCGCCCCCGTGTGTGTGTGTGTGTGTGTGTGTGTGTGTGTGTGTGTGTGTGTGTGTGTGTGGTACGTACTCTCTTATACACATATATAATTATATAAGATCGAAATGGTTATTGTATATTAGCCATTATTTCAGGAGAGGAGGAGAGAGAGAGAGAGAGAGGAGAGAGAGAGGGGGGAGAGGATGAGAGAGGAGAGATGGAGAGGTGAGATGAGAGGAGAGAGTAGAGAGGAGAGAGAGAGGGAGGGGAGAGAGGAGATGAGAGAGAGAGGGAGAGAGAAAACAGATAAAAATAGACATACAACATCATGAGGACACAAGAAAAAAAAAAAAAAAAATGACGAAAGAGGAACCATTTCTCAACATCCCTCCACAAAATGAAGCAACGAAGAAATAGTAGTAGTAAAAAACTGGTAAATTGAATTAGGTTATGAATTTCGCTCCTCCTCCCAATACGACAAGTCCTCCGTCAGCCCACAACCCAAAATATTACACATTCATAATAATAATATTGAAAATAATAATAATAATAATAATAATAATAATAATAACAATAATATTAATAATAATGATAAGACATATTACTACTAATATTCCATCCTACCAATACAAAATTCAACAGTGCAATTTACTAAAGGCCATTAAGTATTCTAATTAAGCTGAGCGATAAATACTGACGTCACTCGTAATTATCACAAATTAGAGTCATTAATTACATCTCACCTGTATATTGGTTACAAGTAAGAGCTGTATATTGAGGTGGTGGAACGGGTAGCCTTTAACAAGATGTAAATGTATAGTACACACAAAAACTCAAGTATCGTTAACTAGCAAGAAAGTATTTTGTTGTCCATCTCAAGTCTACAGTACACAGAAAATAAATTGGGGAAATAGTCAAATAGTCGAGACTAGAGGCATATAAAGAGAAGAAGGAGGGAGGTAGGAAGGGAGGAAAAAGAGAGGAAGAGCATCAGACCAGGATATAAATTATTCATGAGAGAGGACTGAATGAAATGAGTAGTAAATGAATACAAAGTAGAAATATTAAAATCTTACAAACACCTTAATTGTACTATTTCTTGAAGTTTGTGATTATGTCGTCTCTGTTTATCAGTGGATAATTATGGAGAGAGAGAGAGAGAGAGAGAGAGAGAGAGAGTACAGAGAGAGAGAGAGAGAGAGAGAGAGAGAGAGAGAGAGAGAGAGAGAGAGAGAGAGAGAGAGAGAGAGAGAGAGAGAGAGAGTATATATATATATTATATATATATATATATATATATATATATATATATATATATATATATATATATATATATATATATATATATATATATATATATATATATATATATATATATATATATATATATATATATATATATATATTTTAGAACAACAGTGACCGGCGTGACAAGCCTTTGAGTATAGGCGCACAAGTGAACCAAGTTCCTGTGAAATGGAAGCCGAAGTTCCCGATGCCTCCAATTGCGAGCTTGTTTCATGGTCGAGGACACACGCAGTTGGACCCCCGACAACGGACCACTACCCGAACCCCAACCACTACCCGACCCCTCGACCAACCGACCAAACCGACCACTTGTTCCGCTACCAACACACTATACTTGCTGCCGCCGACCCGAAACAGCTCATTATCTCGTTTACTTCCACTGCAACTTTCGGGAAAAGACTCGAAAAAGAAAACAGTTAGGCTTGAAAAAAGGGTTGGGTTAAACTAGAAGACAAGGACGGTAAGTGATGATCCTCTTTAGTGTTTTAGCTTTGTCTTGTGTGTCGAATAGAAGAAAATGTGTGAGGGTGGAGAGAGAGAGAGAGAGAGAGAGAGAGAGAGAGAGAGAGAGAGAGAGAGAGAGAGAGAGAGAGAGAGAGAGGAGAGAGAGAGAAGAGAGGAGAGAGAGAGAGAGAGAGAGAGAGAGAGGAGAGAGAGAGAGAGAGAGAGAGAGAGAGGAGAGAGAGAGAGAGAGAGAGAGAGAGAGAGAGAGAGAGAGAGAGAGAGGAGAGAGAGAGAGAGAGAGAGAGGAGAGAGAGAGAGAGAGAGAGGAGAGAGAGAGAGAGAGAGAGAGAGAGAGAGTGTTTACCGCATAGTTCGTAATACTTTGCTTTTTTAAATAATGTCATCCCTACAACAATGTCGCCTCCGTGGTGCAGTGGCTAGCGTGCCTGGCTACGAATCTGCGGGCCTTGGTTCGATCCCGGGCCAGGACAAGTCGGTGACCAGCCTACCCAGCTGTTCTTCCTTCCTTTCGGGGTTGATAAATGGGTACCTGGGGCAACCTGGGGAAGGTAACTGTGGTAACCCGGGAGTCACACTAGCCCAGTGTCCCGGGATAACGGGTTCCCACCCACCACAGGCTCTAAGGGCTAATGCTACGGAGATGAGCACCGCATGCCACGCGCAGCTTAGCGTATGCTCCCATCTTCTTTTACAACAATGGAAGAGAAGGTATAATTTGGGATAAAATAAAACAAACAGGAAAAAATAAATCAGAATATGGAAAGAGGAAAAAAATGAAATGGAGAAAAATGGAAAAAATATGAAATGGAGAAAAATGAAAAAAAACAAATCTGAAAAATGTAAACGTGGAGAGAGAGCTTCGAGCAAAATACAAAAAGCGTGAATGAAAGGCTGGGAACAAAATGCAAAAACAAGAAAAAATACACAACATGAAAAAATGCATTGAATCATAAAAAAACTGCACTGGATGGATTTAATAAAGAACAGAAAAAAATACCAGGTATGCAAACAAACGATGAATGCCAAGTAAATAAAAAGCGATCAAGATGTACAGATATGATGAACAACTTTGTAAAAATACATTAACACACACACACACACACACACACACACACACACACACACACACACACACACACACACACACACACACATATGAGGACAAACTATAAAAATAAGTCCATGGAAGAATTACAAAAAAATTGGGGTATGAATTGTTGGTGAGGAAGATATTACTTGTGTGTGTGTGTGTGTGTGTGTGTGTGTGTGTGTGTGTGTGTGTGTGTGTGTGTGTGTGTGTGTGTGTGTGTGTGTGTGTGTGTGTATGTGTATATGTGTGTATGTATGTATGTATGTATGTATGTGTATGTATGTATGTATGTATGTATGTATGTGTGTGTGTGCGTGTGCGTGTGCGTGTGCGTGTGTGTGTGTTTAGTGCGCACGGAAGCAGACACCATTACGGTTTTTTTACCGAAAGTATAAGGAAAAACTAAAAAATCTCGACATACATTACAATTTACTCAGGGACACAAACAGCTTTGCCTAATGAGCGGATAAAAAAGGGAAAAAAGTAATATGAATGAGAAAAAACGCTGCACAACAAAACATAACTTTTTTTTACTCCACCTACGCTAATTATAGAAACTTTTCACACTCGTATCGCAGATTTTACCAGCCAGAGAGGATATCACAATAACTAAACAGCGTGATTTATTTTTGCATCACTAAATAACACATCCGCGTCCGCCACATTACACACGAAAACATATATTTAGAACCTCTGGATAAATTAAACCTGCGACGAACCTCTCATTTTGACATTAAATCGCCTCAAGGAAATTGCCACTCGTCTCTCTGTAACATTTTTCAGTAATCAGTCACTTTTTCGAGTCTTTTTCAATCTATTTTTAGTCAGTCTCTCTCGAGCCTCTTTCAGTCTATTTTAGTCAGTCTCTTTTCTCGAGTCTTCTTTCAGTAATCAGTCTCTTTCAGTTTCTTTTTAGTCAGTCTATTTATCGAGTCAATTTCAGTCTGTTTTAGTCACTCTCTCGAGTCTCTTTCAGTCTCTTTTAGTCAGTCTCTTTTCTTGAGTCTTCTTTCAGTAATCAGTCTCGTCTCTCTGTAATATCCAGGCTCATCCTCGATAAAACTTATCCGCTAAAAAGAACTGGCAAAACTTCAATTTAATAGTATTATGATGCGAAACAGGAAACAAAAGAATAGCAATACAAACAAAGGCCCTGCGAAACAATGTCCTTTATTGCAGGCGAGTGAGGAAAATGGAGCCATGTGATTTTAGTTCCGTGTAGATAAAAGTTTTTGATCTTAATAAAGAAAAGGAGAAAGATAGATGTGCGGCAGATATTGCAAACAAGAGAGTTATGACGAGCCTCGGAACAGGAATAAACCAGTTCAGAAAAGAAAATGGATGTAGATAGAAGGAAATATACACAAATAAGTTAGTTCATAAAATAAAATGGATGTAGATAGAAGTAAAAATACACAAATAAGTCAGTTTAGAAAATAAAATGGATGTAGATAGAGGGAAATATACACAATGACTATTAGATATTTATTATGCATATGGTATTCATATCTACGAGGATTAAAGATGTCAAACAAACAAGCCGGCCAGACTGACATATTTGGTACGTGGAATGCTGCATCTATATTCATGTTTTTCGTTGTAAACACGCAAAAAGGTCTCCATAGAATTCGAGATACAGTATAGTTAAGTTAACAATCGAATGAACGTGAGTAGGTCTAAACTGATGCCATATGTATACGTTGAATTAATTTAAAAGATACACACAGAAACACATACACACACAAACATACACACACTTATATCACCAAAAAGAAGAAGAAAAATAGCATACAGATTACAGGCGCTATGTGGCTCCAACATAAAAAAAATTCTTATTCATAATATTAGTAAAAACCCAAAACTATACGTCGATTTATACTTTTATTTCATATTTTCTCATCCAACGCAATGCCTTGAGTCTTTGTTGCGTGGAAAGACAAATGATCAAACTTTGCCTTTACCACAATTGCTTCCAGGCGCACAAAACACGAGATTTTCCTAAGTGATGATGGTTTTTATAACTTTTAGGCTAAACAGCGAGATATAAAAACGGAGAACCATTCATTTTGTTCCACTTTTAATGTCCACTAATTGCATAATCACCGCACTTTTCATCTCTACAAAATATCACACAAGAAATTTTCAAATATCATCATGGAAAAATAGGAATAAAGAGAGGAAGAAAAGTATGGAGGGAATCTGAAACATTTTAATGTTGTTCCTGCCTTCAAAAAATTACAGTTTTTAATCTTTCGTGAGATAAAGAAAAATCTGAGAGGAGAAAAAAATAGAGAACTAGGGAGGGGGGCACTCAGTAGAGGGCATACCTCCGCCCGAATATTTCATCAAATATAAGTATATATATATATATATATATATATATATATATATATATATATATATATATATATATATATATATATATATATATATATATATATATATATATATTATATATACATATATATGCACTCAGTATGAGCGCATACCTCCGACCGAATATTTCAGA
The DNA here is from genome assembly GCA_016584305.1 of Chionoecetes opilio. Taxonomy (NCBI): domain Eukaryota; kingdom Metazoa; phylum Arthropoda; class Malacostraca; order Decapoda; family Majidae; genus Chionoecetes; species Chionoecetes opilio. The sequence goes on along the minus strand of JACEEZ010014189.1, from coordinate 90,044 downwards.
AATTGGTTGCCATGGCAATAGTTGTCAATAGATTTCATCCAAAATTAAACCAGTTCTTCCTTATACCAAACGGACTTGGTATATTGAGTTTGGTCCAAATCTATGTGTAACTTTTCGAGAAATTCTGTACACAGACAGACAGACAGACAGACAGACAGACAGACAGACAGACAGACAGACAGACAAATCGGGGTGAAAACATAACCCCTCCAACTTCGTTGGCGGAGGTGAAAAGTTGGATTATTGAGAAAACAAACAAAGAAAATAGAAGGTAACGATTAACAATGGCAATTACGTTAGGCATTAGGCAATGGGATAAAATACATGAATAAGAAAGTGGAATAAAAAAAAAAATGGAGTGATGGAGAAGCTATAATGAGGGCAGAAAAGTAAGATGGATGACGACCCAGAGAAGGATTGTATTTTGGATTGTGAGGGGGACGCGATATCAGGGAGTGGGATGATAAGTTTATGATGAAGGATGGCGGGGATGAGGAGGGGATGAGGAAGACAAAGGTCAGGACGTGAGAGGAGCGCTGTCACCCAATGATAGCCAGGGACGAAAGGAAAGTCAAGGCAGAAGAAAAAAACAATTGTGAAGGACGAAAAAAAGTCAAAAAGATGAAAAGAAATGTGATCACCATGATGCGAGGTGTGTGTGTGTGTGTGTGTGTGTGTGTGTGTGTGTGTGTGTGTGTGTGTGTGTGTGTGTGTGTGTGTGTGTGTGTGTGTGTGTGTGTGTGTGTGTGTGTGTGTGTGTGTGTGTGTGTGTGTGTGTGTGTGTGTGACACACACACACACACACACACACACACACACGCACACGCACACGCACACGCAGACGCACACGCACACGCACACACACACTGATGGTCTTTCATTAAGGCAGGCGTGTTTGTCGGTCAACTGGTAAACATGGGGAATGAGAGATCAATCGAGCGATCCTCATAACTGGCAACACCGCTAATTCTATCACAGTCTGCCTTGATCAGGGTGGACGCAAAAAAGACATAATGAAACAAAGTGGACAGACAACACACGATAGAGGAGAGACAGACAGATAAAGTTGTTTTTCGTTGTGAATTGTGTCTTGTATTAACGAACCTACACCGTAAGGAATGATAAGATAAAGTAAAATTTATGGTTGAAAAGAGGAGTTGAAGAGAGGAGGGAAGAGGAAAAAAGGAGGAATAGGACAACGAAGACGACAACGGCGAAAAAGAAAGGAAACTGGAGGCCAAAAAAAGGACAGAAATAAAGACAGAAAACTGGATAAAGTGAAGGCATAAAAAGTACCATCAAAATGTAATGGATCTCATAATAGGTATAATCAGTATAGACACAAATAAAATAAAGACCAGCAAGATCCTAATACAAATAATAAAGAAGTCACCCATTGCTTAAAATATAATGGTAAATTATTACTCAAACAAAAAATAACAGAAAATAATAATGCAGTGTTGAAAAAAATAATGAAAGCATAGTAACATTTTATGGGTACAATTTATTTTACGAACAAGAAACATATGATGGAAGAGAGCAAGATGAAAGTGTAGTAGCAAGAAGAGTGGAATAATGCAAAGAGGAGGCGTGAATATGGGCAGAAGAAGAGAGACTAACATCAAAGGAACCAGTGCAAAGGAAGCACCAAGAGAGATATAAGATACTTTGATCCTATCTAGACACTTTGCAAGTACCAACTGCAAGGTTATTGACTATACAAAGCGCCACCACGCCAGGACGAACCTGGTGGACTCGAACCGCTGACCGAATGCAGGGATTCTACACGCCAGTCCACGACTCTACCAACTGAGCCAACCTGACGGGTACCAAGAGAGAGAGAGAGAGAGAGAGAGAGAGAGAGAGAGAGAGAGAGAGAGAGAGAGAGAGAGTCATTACCTGGAGTTTTCATATTATTGAAGGAAAGAGAATATATCATATTTAATAAGCGCTCTGATACCCTCGGCGTGTTAATGAGGGTAAAAAAGGTGTTTGTAAAGACAATGCCCCTGGTGCGTGTGTGTGTGTGTGTGTGTATGTGTGTGTGTGTGTGTGTGTGTGTGTGTGTGTGTGTGTATGTGTGTGTGTGTGTGTGTGCGTGTGTGTGCGTGTGTGTGTGTGGTGTGTGTGTGTGTGTGTGTGTGTGTGTGTGTGTGTGTGTGTGTGTGTGTGTGTGTGTGTGTGTGTGTGTGTGTAAGTAAGTAAGTAAGTAAGTAAAGTTTATTGCCATTACCAGTAAATATATACATTCAGTAATTACATAATAACTGGTCGTTGGCACGGCCTGTCGAGCCAAGGCTCTCTGACAGACATGTTCAAATATAAGTTATATGTGCTGAGCAGAATCAGTTGTCAGTTTGTTTATGTAGTAAAAATATACTACTTTGTAACGAGAAGCAAAATAAATAAATGTATATATGTATGTATGTATGTATGTATGTATGTATGTATGTATCTATGTATGTATGTATGTATGTATGTATGTATGTACGTACGTACGGTAACCTGTAGTGTAGCCTGGCAACCTGGTGCCGGCAGCATTACGCCTGCCAACCCCGTGTGGTAGCCGCTAGGCAGACAGTCGAATCACAACCCCGCTGGCTTGTAAAGGCGTTCCCTATCGTTCCCTGTCGCTGTCACTGTAAGCTAATCTAGAATATACCTACATAAAGTAACTTGTGTTGCTGTGATCCCACTGGACTTAGACTGATCACGTTGCACACGAACATGGCACAGTGGGTCACTAGAAATACAGTGACTGGTTTGACTGACTGCTCTGATACAGTACATGGTTTTTTAGGAAAAAAATAAACGCCGACAGCCATTGTGTGTGTCTCAGCTTCATTTCACCACGCCCGCATTATCATAAGTTCTGCTTCCCTGTGTAATCACGGTGCCAAGAGCTATAGTGCTACTTGCGTGTGTACAGTGTCGGGTGTGTGCAGTGTCTTGTGCAACGTTTTTGTGTAGTACAGAGTGGCTACGCTTTTGTTGGTTTGTCCTCCCCCTGCTGGCCTCCTGGTCATACGGAGAGCCGGGCGACAGACCTCTTATCGTCTAAGCAGCCAACGGTGCACTGTCGGGTCGGGCTGGGCTGGAATCACACCCAGCACGGATACTCGTTGCCGCCGCCCCTTTTTCACTGCCACCCGTAGGATTTTACCCCGACACGCTCGCACAGATTCTGGATATTGGTGACTTGTGTCGCTGTATTTTTCATGTACATCCGATTTGAGCTGTTGAAGCGTTGGATAAGTGCTTAAAAAATACTTTGTACACCATTTACCATGACAGGAACGAGAAAGAAAGCGAAGCAGACTCATATCTCACCACCCCTCTCTCCCGGGCGGGCAGATGAGGGTGACGCTACACTTTCCCTTTTACCCGTTGGTATAGATGTCATTTCTTCACGCCCGTCAGGGTGGCAAGGTTGGTAGAGACGTGAGCTCGCAATGTGCAGCGTCCATGTGCATTCGGTCAGCGGTTCGAGTCCGCCTAGTTCGTGCTGACGTGGCGGCGCTTTGTATAGTCAATAACCTTGTAGTTGGTACTTGCAAGGTGTCTAGATAGGATGAAAATCTTATCTTATCATTTCTTCACCATCTCCCTCACCCCAGGAACGTTTCTCCACTGCCTCCACCTTGGACCTTTCTGGTCTTATGCAATGGATGGAGGCACAGCGACGTGAAGATGAAAGGCAAAGGCGAGAGGAAGACAAACGGCGACGTGAGGAGGAGTCGAGTCGTTTTCAAACGCTTATCACGACCCTCTTACCGCATGCGGCCTCACCCACGGCGTCTTCCATAACGGTGACGCCGCCTATGCAAGGAACCACGGCTTCAACACATAACAGCCGCGCCCCAACCCCCGCCCCACCCAAGGCTTCTGTTCAACCACCCCCAGTACTCCAATCTGACGTTTCCTATCAGACCTTCAGAGAATGGAGGCGGAGATGGATAGATTACGCCACGATGGTGGATCTCCCGAGCTTGTCACAGGAGAAACATATCATACAGCTACGTATGTGCTTGTCCCTCGAAACGCAACGAGTACTGGAGCACACACTACAAGTGCCCCCAGACGCCACGTCTCCTGTACAAGACGTACTTAACGTCCTGCAGGAGCACGTCAAGGCCCAGAGGTACGAGGCACCTCGTAGGCGGGAACTTTTCAGCTCAAGACAGATGGAAGGCGAATCGTTCGATGCCTTCTATGTTCGCCTGAAGCGGGCATCTGAAGAAGTTGACATCTGTAAGGGCAATCACCAGGAGTGCGAGGAAACCCAGCTCAAGCAGGTGATCTTGATGGGCGTTCGAGACGAAGAACTCGTCCAACGCCTCATCTCCCTTGACGCCTCATGCACTCTGCAGGATGTAGTGACGGAATGTCGGGCCTATGAGGCCGCCCGAAACACGTCAGCCCTGCAAGCCGCCCCCCCCTACTGCTGTGAGATCCATGTCGCAGTACAAGAAGGGGAAGACGGCAGCTCATAAGGCGAAGACTGGTGCCCGTGCCGTTACACCTCCGCCCAGCACACCGTGCAACAGCTGCGGAAAGCAGCACACCCCGCACTCATGCCCAGCTGCCGAGTCCGTGTGCAGCTGCTGTGGACGTACGGGACATTGGTCCCACACTGTACGGTGCCCTGCTAAAAGCACCCAGTGCCGTTTGTGCGGCCGCATCGGTCACTATGACAAGTGTTGCTCCCCGAGGAAACCCAAGGGTCAGCAACGACGACGCAAACAACGCCACGGCACCAGTGTCTTTCGTCCCTACTCCCCTGGCAGTCAGCCGCAAGACCCTCAACAGCGTCCGAGCAACGTCAGACGCGTGGGCTCGACTCCCCGGTCCAGTACCAAGCGTCTTCAGACCATCAGCGTCACCGTCACCCACGGCATTTTGTCAGCATGTCTGCAGATGCTCCCCGACACTGGCGCGGACGTTACCGCGCCACCTATAGCCACTATAGTCACTATATAGTCACCATAGTCAGTGACTCATAGTCACTAGAAATATACATAGCTACGCCACCGCCATTCCCGTTTCTTTATTTGGTGAACATATTATAACCAGGCAACTGATATAATGGAATAAGGTCATGGTCTAATCTAGTTTCTGTAAAACCTATAATATAAAGGTTTACACATGCATTAACTAAAATTAAGTCGACAAAGGATTGGATATTGGTTGGTATAGAACGTATGTTCATACTGAAAAGTGTTGTAGTTGTATTACTATCTGCATTAATAGAAGAAAAAGTATCAAGAAATATGTAATCTGATTTGGGGAAGTTTAAGTATCTTGATCGTAAGCATGACTGAGTAACATCTAAATCACGGTTATATTTGTCATGTAGTACAGCAAATGGATCAAATGACTTGTTCAGCTGACATAGACTGTCAGAAGTAAGTAGAGTAATTACATAGATCATCATTGTTTATATACGCAAAAGGTAGTTCAGAAAAATATGATGTTAGTGGCATAGATAGTTTTGCTGAATTATGTTCAATATGAAATATATTTGGTGCTTACTTCTTCTTGTTGCGATCTCTGAGATCCATTTTGGGTCTTACTTGACCATGTTGAGTGCCACCCAGCGCACCTGTATTAGTGTATCACCACATCGCCACCAGCTGCACCACCACCACTGCTCTGGGTCGTGTCGCGGGAACCAGCACCAGCAGCAGCACGCGCCGTATCTCCAGCACCAGCAAGCTCCACTCGCAGCCTCCGCAGTCCCAGGCGGCACGTGTTCAGCACCGCGTGCTGGTTCACCACTGTCTGACGTCCGAGCAGGTGGAGCGCTCTTCGAGCCACCAGCACCACCGCCTGAGGGTACGCCACCAGCGGCAGTGTCAAGGAAGCTAGAGAACAAGGAAGGTGATTCCTGTAGTAAAGTTTCAAAGCAGCGATTGTCACGCCATCTAACCGCGGGATAGTGGTAAAGACAGAGCACGGAAAGTATTAGAGAACGGACGGAATCGATGGGTAACTCAAATACTCATTATATCCCTGCACTTCCTCTATATATTATATATATACATATACTATCCAAAAAATGTATATTTCTTTGAAGGTTATTCTCTGAAATGAGCTTGGAGAGGTAGAAAAGGTACTGAAAGTTTTGAAGAACGGTAAAGCTGCAGGGACAGATGGACCCATTGGGGAGTTTGTTAAATAGTATGGAGGAGAAATGGTAAAACAGGCAATATATAACATATGTGACAGTGCCGGAGCAGGGCTGCGTGCCACAGGACTGGAAAAAGAGCAGAGTAACCCTAATACACAAAGGAGGAGGAAAAGATAAGGAGGACATAGCCAATTATAGGCCCATAGCTGTCATGAACATACTAGCCAAGGTTTTTGGAATGATTATAAATGAGAAATTGAAATTGTGGATAGAGGAAAACAAGATGTTAGGAGAGGGGGCAAAGTGGGCTCAGGAAAGGCAGAGGTGGAATGTTAAATAATAATATAGGAGTTAGACAAGGATGTGTCATGTCCCCAACATTATTTAATCTGTATTTAGAGGAACTGATCGTGATAATCAGGAAGTCCAGTAAGGGAGTAGCAATTGGAGGAGAGAAGTTAGGATGTCTGGCCTATGTTGATGATGTAGTGCTGATGGCAGAAAGTAGGGATGAAATGGAGGAGATTTTACACATAACAAACACGTACGGAAGGGAATGGGACCTGAAGCTTATTGAAAGGAAATGTAAAGTCATGGAGTTTAACAGTGAAGGTAGGAGTCAATGGCTGCTCGAGAATAATGTCCTAGAAGTAGTAGATAAGTATGTATACCTAGGAATGGAAGTAAACAAGGAAGGGATAGGCGGTGAAAAGCAGAGGAAAGTTAACGAAGGCAAGGCAAGGAGGATGACAGGCATGATAATAAATGGTGGTAACAGTCATTAATAAATATGAGGTAGGCAGGAGTTTATGGAAGGGGGTGGCTGTACCCTATTGTCTGTATGGGTCAGAAGTGACTCAGTACAGGGAAGGAGACATCATGCACTTGGTAAAGGCTCAGAACATAGTAGGCAGATGGGGACTAGGAGCTTGTAGGAGCACTGCTGTAGAGGCCATAAGGGGAGACATGGGATGGAACACCTTCAGGGAAAGGATAATTAAAGGAAAACTGGTGTTCCACAAGAAAATTGAAAGACTTAGTGAAGATAGATGGGCAAAGAAAATATCACAGGAAAATAGATCAAGTTCTACCTGGAAGAAGGAACTAGAGAGATGGAAAAGGAGAGAAATGGAACAAGATGGAGATAAGAGATATCAAAAAGAAAATTGAGAAGAATGGGCTAGTTAAATGGCAGGAGGGAATGTCCAGGAAATCAACGTTGCAGTAGTATAGGAGGAAACAGAAGCCAGAGGGGGTGACTTGGCATGTAGGAGACGGGGGGAGGAAGTTACTATATAAAGCAAGAACAGGCACCTTGGAAGTCAACGGAAGGAACAGGGAACTGGAGAACCAGAATTGTAGCTACAGGTAAAGGAGAAGAAAAGAAACTGTAGAACATGTCATTGTGGAATGCAACAAGTAATAGAGTCGAGGGAAGGCGTATAGAAATAGCGTCAATAGTAACAGTCCTAGGCAGAGAGGGAGTGGGACAAGGAGACTAGAGCAAAAGACGGGGCCCTTGTGTACGGTGTTAGGGCTGTATGGAGGAGCAGAAAGGAAACCAGAAAGTAATTGTAAACCTCACCAAAGTGTTTCCTAACCAGGACGCACGGCAGTGCTGGGAGATAAAAAACACACAGAGAACAATGAATTATAGTATGAATTAATCAAGGATATAAAACTGATGAAAATGTGAATGTCTTTTTTTTTTCCGTCTTCTCCCAGGTGGAAATAAACAAGGGGTTACAAGTTTTGTTTAACGAATGAGACGAAGTGGAAAGGACACTTGAGCGTTACTAAGCGACAAAGGTCACAAGAAGAAGAAGAAGAATGAAGGAGTCCCTTTAAAAAAAATCAAGCACACTCTCCTGGAGCCGGGGTGGGGGCCCAGAAATTTGCAATAGAAGCCCGGCGTCTATCACGATGCTGGGGGGTTTTAGTGGTGTTCGCTCTCTGACGTTCGACCAAAGCCGTCCCTCCCCCCATTTGCTGTAATGTAGATATTTCGCTAGATGAAATATCGCAGAACGCAGAGCCCGTAGATGGTGTTTTCGTAGGAGCTTCTTTATTGGTTGGTCCTGAGAATATGGAAAGTGTTACACACTGTTTAACATAAGGATAAACATAAACTTAACAACTACATAATTATGGTACTATAAATGTATATGGAATGATTTGCTGATATGTCTAATTAATTGAGAAGGAATAAGCTGTGGAGTGGGGGATGGTGGGGAAAGCACAAGAAACACTGAGATGGTAAATGATGGACAGTACCTTTTAAAAAATAAAATGGTGAGAAGTGAGATGACAAGGATATATGTGTTTAAATATATGCGGGAGTTGTGAGAGGATGACCCCCTGATAAATGGGTGCGGATCGTGTTGGAGTAGATAATGTGAGAAAGAGAAAAATGGCAAGAGTGAGACGAACTGTAGATATGAAATTCAATCATCTTACAAATATAATATGCAAAAAATATGCAATATGAATGTTATAGCCACTTAAAATCTAAAATCATGCCTTGTAGAGGAACAGCAAAATAGTTTGCCTGAAATACTTAACGACTTTTGGGGCATTTTGATGCTTGACATCCCATGGTGACCCTCACTCATGTTTGCTGTATACCACCATCTGTTTGAAACAAACAATTTTGTTTTTAGTTAAATTAGGCAGTAATTGCAAAAATATTTTATTGGTTCTCATAGAAATGAGGTGAATTTTAGCAGTCAATGGAAGGAATGTGGATGGTGAATAGGAAGTGGGTAAGGAAGAATGAGGGAGGACTGTGAGATATGTATGTGAGGAGAAAGTTTTGTTTTGACAGTTTTTAGGAATAAGAAAAGAAAATGAAGTATCCATAACAAGAAACAAACACTAGCAACTGTTATTAGTAAGCATATTTTATGAAAGGAAATACTCGATGATTTTTTAATTTAAACCCTCTAGGTATTCATAGTGAGTGAGGTCACTGTGCTGCCTGGGAGAGGCACCTATGGAGGGAGGGCAGCAGAGGCTCCTTGCCACGAAAAAACCTGAAACCACTCATTGTTGAATTTTTTCTGAACTGTATAACGGAAATTTTGCGAACCCAGGTAAAATTACATCTCAGACTATATTTCATAAGTGAGACTACATCACATGCAAAATGTTAACATTATTACTTTCAATACCATCCATTTTGCTGTGGCTTGACTGATGTGGTTGAGGCTGTGGCTGTGGCTTATTTGGCGTGAGGCTTGTGGCTGGTACTGGGGATTAGCAGCACTCCAACATCGGTGGTCAAAACAATCTGTGAAAAGAAATATCAGAATATTCCTGCACTAATTAGAACATTGATACTGTAACTGCAATTTAGTCGGTCACTTAGGCGGCAAAAAGCTTTCCGCTTCATCTTAGTGAAGGAAGTATTTTGAGGGTCTATCCTAAGCATTTGTGCCGCTGAAATCCGAAATCCGTGTTGGGTCCCTCGTTAGCGGTAAGTTTTCGGCGCAATTTGCAAGTTGGCAATTTGGCATTAAGATTGGCATTACAAATGCATGATGAGAACCGAAGTCGTAGAGACGCGTTTTTGGACTTCAAATTGAAGCTTATTAGATGCATAAAATTGTATTGAGTACTCCTCGTGGTTGTATCTGTTCGGATTACTGATCTATAATGGAAATTAGAGATAAGTGTAAAAAAAAATTGGGAAAATTTATAAAAGGAATAGATTTTGGGCCTTAACGACCTGATTCTTAATAATTAAAAAACTAATTTTATTAGTAAAAAAAGTAAAATAACAAACAATTGTTCTTAGGACACATTTTAATTAACGAATTTGTGCAAGGGTGGGTACAATTATATTGCGTAGAACAGGTATTTCAACTGTAAAATGCTTAGGATAGACCCTCAAATTTCCTTCACCTAAGGTGAAGCTGAAAGCCTGTTTTTCCGCCCGAAGTGACCCGAGTATTAATCCAGAACACAAATTTTCAAACACGAAACCGAGTTCTCCCTCCGCTTATTTTTGGAAAATAACGAATAGAACCCAACAAAAAATCCCTTACTTGCGATAGCGAGCGTTCACAAGTTGAAAAAAATCGAATATCTAGTCGTCTACACCATCGAACGTTCTCATGCCCATACTTCCCTCGTCGTGATGCACATCTCGGGGGAGCATCGCAAAGCTCCGAACAGGAGTCCCCTGGCAGCGTTACGCGCAGCGATTGTCGAGCATTTCGTCTTGCATACCGCACTCGCAATCCCTCCATTGATACTTTGCGGGGTGGGGGGAGGAGGGGGAGGCAAGGGTGGAAGGGATAGGCCGCCACCAGGTTTGGTCCGTAGCCAGTACTTTGGTCCGGGTCGAGGGTCCCACCAACTCCTTCTTTCACAGCCCCTCCCAGAACGCACGGCCTGTGCTGGGCTCGCATAATGTGCTGGGTGGGTGGCGTGACTGTCGAGGCCAGTGCTGCTCAACTTCTTCTTCTGAAAGTGGCCGTCCACCTCGCCTGCGGCAGAGAGCAGGATATCCGTAAATTCTTCTGCTTCACGAATCGCACAGCACGTCCAGGCTCTCTTGCGTCAGCGGAACCCGGGCTTCGGAGTGTACCCAAAGCGTCGAGGGTTGCCTGTTCCGGCCGCCTGGAACACAGGCCAACTTGCAACCTTGCCTTTCCTGAAGAGGGCGGGGCGGGGCGGGGGGGGGGGGGGGCGGGGGGGGGGGGGGGGGGGGGGGGGGGGGGGAGGGGGCGTGTTGGGGGGGGGGCGGGGTGGCGGGGGGGGGGGCGTGGGGGGGGGGGGGGGCGGGCGGTGGGAGAGGGCGGTCCGGGGGGGGCGGTGGGGGGGGGGGGAGGTGGGGTGGGGGGGATGGTCGGGGGGGGGCGCGGGGAGGGGGGGAAGGGGGGGGGGGGGTGGGGGGGGGCGGGGGGAGGGGGGGCCAATCTCGAAAACGAAAAACAGAAGGGGGGCCGGGGGGGGGGGGCCGGGCGGGGGGGGGGGTGGAGGGGGGGGGGGGGGAGGGGGGGGGGGGGGGGGGTGGGGGGGGGGGGGTGAGGGGGGGGGCAACAAGGGGAAGTTGGTGTCGCAACCATCGAGCATGGAAGGACGTGATCACATCCGCGTGAGAGCCCATTCATCGGGATGAGCTGACTTGAAAGTTCCGTCCCTTGCCAAGCTGGAGGCACACGTGGTTGGGAGGTATCTTGGGGAAGTGGTCGGAGGGGAGGACGAGGCGTCAGTGTCCCCGGAGAACTACGGTTGCCTTCCACATCTTTGTCCGAGCATGAGAGATGGATATATCATCCCTTAGTGTGTCCGCTTCTCTTGTTCCTGAGCGAACTTGGCTCCGTCGGTCAGAAGTTGCACGGCTTTGTCGCGCCCCACGCGCAGACACTCGTATCCCGGAATGGTGCTGGATTTTGGAGGCAATGAGAGAGGTCATAGCAGTCTTGTTGCTTTTTGGTGGACAAGATTTTAGCCATGGTCATTCCGCTTTGATCCTCGTCGCTGCTTGGATGTCGATATCTATCCTGCCACCTCCGGGCTCGGCTGTTCCCCTCGTTTGTCTTTGATGGACGCGCCGATGTCGTACCTGTCAAAGACAAGGTGCCATCCTCGTAGCCACACCCAGTTGGGCACTCTCTGCAAAGAGGTATCCAACAGGTCCTTAAAGTTGCTGAGCCGGAAAACGGGGTGCTGCTGAAGGGATAGCCATCCCGTCGAGGCCCGCACGCGAGAAGGATGAAGGGGTTTTGCGAGGCCGTGGGTACCGCCGCGTTCCTCTTCTTCCAGAACCCTGAGAAGGGCACTTTTGTCGTGACCCCGCGGGTCGGGCCTTGGTCGCAAAGATGGGCAAGAGGAACAGGGAGAGCTCATAGTTGGAGATGATGGTGCGAAGGTCCCAGACTGCGGTCGAGTTTGGAGGGCGAGCAGCAGGCCGCCGAGTGAAGTCGAGGATCCCGTGAACAACACCTGCTTCCCTCCGATTGAAACTTTGGTTTTCTTGCCCATGCGTTTTGAATGTATTGGTAGGCTGACTATGCAGGACCTCCCATGGCCTTTTGCTTGCGCAGTTGTCCTGATCCTTCCCTCTTCGTACTTCAAAGAGCTTCCTTGCCAGTCTCCTCCTCAGGATTCTTGTCAGTGCGCGTCCTCCCACCCATCTATCTGGAACCCAAACCTTGCGGAAAGGACGGTGGTGAGTTGGGGGGGTGGGCTTTCTCGCGAGTGAAGGAATGGGGTTATTGCTTGGCGAAGAAGACCCACAGCAGCACCCTCTTTGGTTTGGGTTGGTCCCATCCTCGTGTGTCTCTTCTCGTGATCTCGTGTGTCTTTCTTCGTGACCGCTGGGCCTGTGTCCTTTGTGCTTTGATGCCGTAGCAGAACTTCCGAATGATTTGGCCCTTGATTGCCAGAGTTCGTCCGTTGTGATTCAGAAAGAACTTGTCCCTTCGTCGAGGGATTTTTCGTGATCCCTACAACCACCTCACCTTTCGAGTCCGTTCACCTGTTCCAAGGCATGGTCGCAGCCAGGGACGTGAAAAGGTACCAACGACTTACGGACCGACCAGTGTTTTTCTCCAAGTACGTCCACGCCTCTTTGGATTCTTGAGGCGGAGGTCCTGGCATCATGGCCACGTAAACCGGGACGAACCGGGCGTAGGAGCTTCGATTTCATGCGAAGAAGAACGGTCCGAGCGTCCTCTCCACCGTCTTCAGGTTCGGCGCCCAGTCCTCCTGTCCGCACAGCCCTGGGTGTAGTTTCAAAAGCAGGAGGTACCATCTTGACGAAGCATCTTCATCGACGCCCACTTGCCAGCATACTCCGAACAGTCCCTCCTTTTGCGTCCGAGGTCGAAGGACCACATCTCCGTTAGTTGCACCGCAATGACACACATTTCATTGCGAGACCCTGGAAGGACAATGTGCGATATATAAATGTAATTTATTTTATTTACGGGCTTATAGCTAATTTCTAAAAATTATAGCCAAGGAAATTTTACATTTATTTTGCGACTTTCATTACCGTATGTCCTAAATACTACCATGAGGGACAGTCAGAAAGTTACCATTTTCTATTAATACAGACGGTAGTTGCTTTATAGAACAGATACAGCCAGAAACATTTCCATGACTTTTGATGTGATTAAGCCAAATTATTCCTTTTATATTTCTTTGCCATTTTTTATTTTCCACTTATCTCTAATTTCCATATAGTTCAGTTTTTAAATGCGAACAGATACACCACGGAGTCTCAATAACATTTAGCACTCGTACCTTAATAAGCTTCAATTGAGTCCAAAACGAGGTCTTCTACGACGGTCCCTGGGTCTCATTGCTGCAATTTGTAATTGCCAATTTTATTGCCAATTTGCCAAATTGCAAATTGCGCGAAAAACTTTACCGCTAACGAGTGACCCAACTACTACGATTTTCGGATTCAGCGGCACAAATTGCTTAGGATAAGACCCTCAAAATACTTCCTTCACCTAATGTGAACGAATCGCCCCTAAGTGACCCTACTAATGCTAAAGCCATATAATTAAGAGAGAGAAAATAAAAACTTTTGTCCAATAGACAACATTGATAAGGGCTCGAAGGCTATTAATAAGAAAAATACACCCTTAATATAGATTGTTGATGATAACAATAATGCATATTCCTGTACAAACCAACTGTGTGCGATATTGCCGGTAGTAATTGGTTAGAGCTGGCCCGCCCCTGCTGCCACATCTACCCATCTCCGCTGATGCTAATGGCGCACAGAAAGATATGATCAACTAAATGTGTTTGAGAAAGGTAACTACGTGCTTACAATAAAAAATATAATAATATTTCTATATGAATTATTATTATATATTATATTCTATGATATATATATATTATATATATATATATATATATAATATATTATAATATTATATATATATATATACTATATATATATATTATATATGTAGAGTTATACGGGCAGGAGATATCTCTGAGCAGATCCCTCTTAAAAGTGATAGCTAGTTCGGCGTTCTTTCTTTCCCCAATATATTTTCCTCTGTCTTACGAGTTCCTTAATTCTCTTTTTTATCACTTATATGATTTAGCCGTAGCTCTTGTCTTTTGCTGTAATCGCGATTCGATTCTAAGAACCCTTCTTCAGCAGCATGTGGAAGATGTTTTCTCCTCAGTTGTAGAGGTGAGCATGATTGAGCTGCGGAGTGAAGCGCTATTTATTGATGAAGTCTGGCTGCCGCGCAGACTAGTGGGCGGCGCTGATTGGTAGATAGCTTCTGCTTCTCGTTGATTTTTGTCTCCGTGAGTGGGCGACACTTATTGGTTGTTGACTCCTCGCTTTGTTTCTCTGTGAGTAGGCTGTTATTAGCCTTTGTTCTTTTCATGCTTGGTAGAGCTTGTAGGTCGTTTGCCTGTACGTTTAGCTTGGGATTGATGTCCTTTATGTATAGTGCTTCTAGAATTGGAAGTCGCCGCACATCTGCACACATGTCGACCAATTCAGTATTTTCTTCTAAAAATGTTCTTGTGATGATGATGCCATGTTTTTCTAATAGGTGACTTTTTGGGGCTCCGGAAGTTAGGTGGCAAGTAAGACGTTGAGACAGCTTCGTTGTCGTCATGCCGATGTAGGATGAGGGGAGGACTTCACAGTTTCCTCTTTTGCAAGTGATCCTATATACGACATGGGACTTTTGTTTTGTCTCCTTCGTCTTGCTTGGGCTGTTACGGAGAAGGAGGTTGCTGGTGTTCTTGTTTTTGTAATAAATTTGTAGTTTTATTCTCCTCTCTGGGTCTGCAGGTTTCACATTACGGTTGACGATTTGTGATATTATTCAGGTGTATAACAATGACTCCATCCCCCCGCTTGACGTCCCAGACCCTATACTACGTGGACTCTTCGAATGCTGCACTAAAGAAGCACCTTTTACCTCTCCCCGAGGGAACAAATATCGGCAGATAGACGGCGTCGCTATGGGCTCTCCCTTAGGAGTATTGCTGGCAAACTTCTTCATGGGCTGCGTAGAAGAAGAAATATTCAAGAAAATAAGCAAGCCCGACATATATTGCCGCTACAACGATGACATCTTTAGCAAAACGAAAAGTCACTACGAAGCAGAACAGCTGAAGCTCTGCCTACAAGATACTTCAGGCCTCACCTTCACCATAGAAAGCAGCTCAGACAAATCAATGCCGCTCTTGGACGTCCTTGTAACGCAGAAAGAAGAATCATTCATCACAAACATCTACGTGAAGCCAACGAACACCGGACACTGCCTCAACGGAGAAAGCGAGTGCCCGCAGAGATATAAAGACTCCACAATCGGTGCTTATATCAGAAGAGCTCTCACACACTGCAAGTACATGGCAACTTATGCACAAAGAAATCGAGCGATCCACTCAAGTCCTCATCAACAACGGCTTCAGCGAGAGAGACATCAACCGTCAAACTAAGAAAATCATGGAGAACTTGTACAACCCTAACGCCACAAAAAAGAGTCAGGACATAACTATTTTCTACCGGGCTTTCTTCTCCACCGCTCACCAGGAAGAAGAAAGAATAATATCACAAATCGTCAACAGTAATGTGAAACTTGCAGACCCAAAGAGGAGAATAAAACTACAAATTGATTACAAAAATAAGAACACCAGCAACCTCCTTCTCCGTAACAGCCCAATCCAGACGTAGGAGACAAAACAAAAGTCCCATGTCGTATATAGGATCACTTGCAAAACAGGAAACTGTGAAGTCCTCCCCTCATCCTACATCGGCATGACGACAACGAAGCTGTCTCGACGTCTTACTTGCCACCTAATTTCCGGAGCCCCAAAAAGTCACCTATTAGAAAAACATGGCATCATCATCACAAGAACATTTTTAGAAGAAAATACAGAATTGGTCGACATGTGTGAAGATGTGCGGCGACTTCCAATTCTAGAAGCACTATACATAAAAGACTTCAATCCCTAGCTAAACGTACAGGCAAACGACCTACAAGGTCTAAAAGCATGAAAAAAACAAAGGCTAATAACAGCCTACTCACAGAGACACAAAGCGAGGAGTCAACAACCAATAAGCGTCGCCCACTCACAGAGACAATAATCAACGAGAAGCAGAAGCTATCTACCAATCAACGCCGTCCACTAGGCTGCGCGGCAGCCAGACTTCAATAAATAGCGCTTCACTCCACAGCTCAATCATGCTCACCTCTACAACTGAGGAGAAAACATCTTCCACATGCTGCTGAAGAAGGGCTCTTAGATCCGAAATCGCGATATAGCAAAAAATGACAAGCTACGGCGAAGTTATAAAAGTGATTACAAAAGAGAATAAGACACTCTTAAGACAAAGAGAAAATATCTTTAAAAATATTATAAACACTGAACTAGCTATCACTTTTAACGAGGTATATATACATATATATATATATATATGTATATATATATATATATATATATAGTTGATTTTCTTGTTAGATTCATCATGAAGTTTCTGGGTGACAGAGACACTCGGTATACTTGGGGTTGTTTATGCAACGTTTCGCCAAGGCACTTGGCATCATCAGGCTAAAAATAGTTAAAATTTAATATATTGTAATGCTAAAAAGCGAACATCTTTTCGAACAATTAATTTTTTAGATGTTCGCTTTTTAGCATTACAATATATTAAATTTTAACTATTTTTAGCCTGATGATGCCAAGTGCCTTGGCGAAACGTTGCATAAACAACCCCAAGTATACACGAGTGTCTCTGTCACCCTGAAACTTCATGATATATATTATATATATATATATATATATATATATATATATCTATATATATATATATATATATTGTATATGTTATATATATATAGTATATATATATATAATCTATATATATATATATATATATATATATATATATATATATATATATATATAATATATATATATATATATATATATATATATATATTATAGTTCATAAAGGGTAGCTCTTTTCAGCAGATTTTGAACATGCCGGTTATTGTTGCTTTTAAAGATATTTGGTTACTCTGGAGTTTCTCTTATTGACTCAAATATCCTTTAAAACGAAATTTACATACCTTCTGGCATCTTTGGGGAACAAATGCAGCCTCACTCCAGGGTGTTTACGTCTCTTCTTGCTACACACACAGTAGCAATAGCGAGAGGCGACGGGCGGCATTCTTGCGTCTGGGGTGTCAGTAGCCTAGTGGGCCCTAGTGGGGCTGTTTGTTTACATTCCCTGAAGAGGCGACGGTGGCACCATCTAAGAGCCAGCAAGTGCATAGCGCAAAGATTTTCTGCTGCCATAGGACACCACCTTCCTCGTTCTCTATCTTCCTTGGGTAGTGTAGTACTGACTTGGTCTGTCTTTAATCACAAGCTTGGTATGTTTGAAGAAAGCAATTTTTCCCTCTAATCCTGCTTGCTTCAGAATAGGTAGTTGGTTTCTTACTATCTCTTGTGAATCGGGGCAAAGATCTTCGTTGATATAAATGCCTGTACCTTTTAGCTTTCTGGCATTTCTCATTACTGTTTCACGATCTTCAAACTTATCGAACCTTGCAATCACTGTACGAGGATTCGATCTTCAAACTAGTGCAACCCTGTGCGCTCGTTCAAGGTTGATTGGTGGTAGTTGAAGCTTGTCTTGGAGTAGCGTTGCCACTTGTTTGGCAATTTGTTCCCATGTTTCTCCGTTTTCTACTTCTTTCATGTCACTGATACGTAAGTTTTTTCGCCGACTGTAGTCTTCTTGATAGTTAGTACGTTGCACTAGCTCTTCAACACGTACCTTAAGGTTTTGGATTGTTGTTTGTTTCTCACCATCTGTCTTTCGAACTGTCCTCAGTTCGCCTCGCAAATCAGTTACTTCAGCCTGAGTAAACTCCAGACTTCTAGTCAGTTCACTTATCCTTGTTTTCATGGTAGTAATTATTGACTTAAACTGATCAACAACAACGTCCAAGGCACTTCTAAAAGTCTGATTTTGAGAGTCAAGTAGCACTTTCAGTGTAGTAGGATCCATGGTAAATTGATTGGCGATAGTTAGGGGGGGTTAAGGAGACGTCCGTTCTCTTCTGCAGCACAACAAGGTGTGTTTTTATGCGTGTGTGTGTGTGTGTGTGAATGTGTGTGTGAGTGCGTGTGTGAGTGCGTGTGTGTGTGTGTGTGTGTGTGCGTGTGAGTGTGTGTGTGTGTGTGTGTGTGCGTGTGTGTATGTGTGTGTGTGCGTGAATGAAAATTGTCATAGATATTTTCCTCGCATTGTACGTTTATCATGCTACTGAGGCTGATAATAGAGCGAAATTATCAAATGAATGAATAAACACACACACACACACACACACACACACACACACACACACACACACACACACACACACACACACACACATCAACACTTTACGTATACATAAACATACACAATCAGACTATCACATGCACAAATAAATACATAAAACAAATCGCATTTACCAACTCACACACAAGTTCAGACACAATCCAGGCCGTAGCTTCTTTCAAAGACACCTGAACCACCCACAACTACCACCAAGCAAGTCCTAAACACCACGCGAAACATTCTAAACATTACTAAACATTCACTAAATCATTTTAAACACCACTAAACATCCAGCTTGCCTCCCACACCCTCATCCTTTTTCATTCTCCTGCAACTTCGACCATCGGCAGACCTGATCAACAGCGTCCGTCCGTGTCCATTGCCTCGTCAACACTGAGGTTCGTCTGTACAAGCCTTCTGTGTCTAGGCGAATGTAGGACCTTTCGGCCACGGACGTTTTGGCCACGGCTAAAATCTAAACGTCTCCCTAATCCTAGGTCTCTGAAAATACCTAACCTAACTAACCTAACCTCAGTTTAACCTAACCTAAACTAACCTAACCTAACGCCCAAAACGTCCGAGGTCGAAACTCATGTGGCGAAACGTCCATTTATCCGTCTAGGCAATGTTCACTATCACAACAAGTACGAGTATTTACCCCGAATGAAGGTATTAAATTACTTGTTTCATATCACCAGCATGCAGTATTGGCCGCCCATTGAAGTAGTACAAACATAAAACAAGATAAATATTTTACCAGGTGGAAAAAAGTTGCCTAAATTTCCCGAGCCGTGAAACGTTATTATATCACAGATGAAGTTATTCATGATTACTTACAATGTGGATAAAGCCTTGCATATCTTTTTTATTATGCATATTTTATTTGCTCTAGTATTAAAGTTCACTCCATCATGTCTGTATGTTATGTTGTTGTGTGGTTTTTTTCCTGTATGCCTTTTGGGTGGAAACAAAATTATTACTATTATTATTATAATTATTATATCACAGTGCTCAAATCGTGTTCTGATATGAATCCCACGTGTTCCCGAAGCGCCATTCAATGCCACCAATACGCTCGACAGAGAATAATCTTGAATCGTTTGATCCACGACATGTTTGGGTCTCAGTGGTGTATAGATTCGCTCAAAACTCTGTCACTGTCACGTATTTTTTGTGGTATGAATTAAATATGACACAAATGAATGATAAATGTTTAAAGGACGGTTGTTTGGACACACACACACACACACACACACACACACACACACACACACACGCACGCACACATGCACGCACGCACGCACGCACGCACGCACGCACGCACGCACGCACGCACGCACGCACGCACGCACGCACGCACGCACGCACGCACGCACGCACGCACGCACGCACGCACGCACGCACGCACGCACGCACGCACGCACGCACGCACGCACGCACGCACGCACGCACGCACGCACGCACGCACGCACGCACGCACGCACCACATCCAAAAAAAAAGATTACCCAAAATCAATAGAAGAAAAATGTTGAATACGATCATGCACATAAAAAAAAAAAAAAAAATGAAAAACGAAAAATAAAGACAAAACACAAAACACACAAGACATAAAAACTGACACGAATGCCAAAAGTGGAAAGTCGAGTTCAACGCATGGTCTCAAAGGTTAGACGGAAAAACACCTGACAAGGGTAACAGGTTCTAACATGTCACCTGTCAACGTCCCTCGTGTAAGGCCACAATGACTATAGTCCATTTTTTTGAACGAGACGACAATTCCATTCTATCTTAAGGTCTCATGCTTAGAATCATGCCTATATATACCTGATAATATGTTTAATTATGATAAAATACAACTGAAACTTAAAAGAACCGCAGTATTCCCTTCTCCTGGCATCAAATATCAGTCAGTAAGCAGCAAGGGGTCAGGATTTTTCGCTTCGTAAAAAAAAACAGATGTAACGAGTGAGAACACGTAAACAAGTCAGCCAGTCCCGCACACAAATTCCACCTGTAATACTCCAGGTAATTAGGCGTAAAACATCACAGCAGGGACCAATTATACATGAAAGAGTAGTCGTTTCATATTTTTACCAAGGGTTTTTGGTTTAATTACCTGAAACAAAATGGATAGTTGCAAAAAAATAACCCGAGTGACCACCAAAAATCGTTAACTAATTGAAAAACATGTAAATATTATGGTAATAGTGTTAGTAAAAGATGAAATAGAAGTTAGGAGTGTCAAAGATGGGGATAAATAAAGAAGGAGAATAACAGAATACATCAAAGAAAGAAAAAAGTGGCTTCCTGTCAAGTGGCACAATACAAAGAAAAGAAAAAATGCGATCTTGCACATTTCTACACTGACCAACCTTGCATTTTGTCAGTTTTTTCCAGATACCAATTTCCTTCTTTCTTTTATCTGCTATTTTACATTTTTACATTTATTATTACATTTATCTATTACATTTTATAAAGCGTAATTGAGATCTGTTCTGGTGGTTTAAGTATTGTTCTATGTTGACAGTGCGATACGTTATTTTGCGTTAGCATAATTTACGTTATTTTGCAATATTTTGCGTTACACTGAAGTTCCATACTATGCACGTAAAAAAACGAATTGTATAACTGACACACCACGAGTAAACTTATTGAATTGTATGGAAACTGTAATACATAATGGGTGTCTAATAAGGAACATGTAAGAATGGCAGGTAAAGGGAGGCAGTATCACCTTAATGAGCAAGTATAGGTAATGGTTACCCAACGCTGTATTAACAGGATATTACATTATCATGATGAGGGAGTAAGTTCAAGGTGGAGTTGTCCGCCATTACTCACCTGAAAGAAAGGAAAGTTAAGGTTAATTAAAGGATGTTTTATACCTACACTCTAGCTTACCTTGACTTACCTACATGCATATACTCATCTCATCAATAATAAGAGCAATAATATCGACAACATAATTAATAATGATGATAATAATGACAACAAGAACACTAATAAGAACGATACTACTACTACTACTACTACTACTACTGCTACTACTACTACTACTACTACTACTACTAACAATAATAATAATAATAGTATTACTAATAATAGTAGTAAAATAATAATAAAAATAATAATAACATTAATATAAATTATAATATTAAAGGTAATTGTAATAACATCAGTAACCATCAGCTACTCAGTAATTACCACTAACACACAAGCCATATATATCCAAAATGCCAAACAAGACATATACTATTACACACAATTTACATAACTCATTTGCCTTCACAGATGTCATATTACTGGAAACTCATTAGTCGCAGCCGTTGATAAATTAGGTGTCGCTAATATAATTTTTTCATTAGCAAAAATATGACGTTTTCAATGGTGGAAGTTCAAATATTTTGACTGACAAATCTCTATAGCGCAAGGTCCCAACCCTCTCTCTCTCTCTCTCTCTCTCTCTCTCTCTCGCTCTCGCTCTCGCTCTCGCTCTCGCTCTCGCTCTCGCTCTCTCTCTCTCTCTCTCTCTCTCTCTCTCTCTCTCTCTCTCTCTCTCTCTCTCTCTCTCTCTCTCTCTCTCTCTCTCTCTCTCTCTCTCTCTCTCTCTCTCTCTAAAAGCAGCAAACGCAAGCAAGAACAAGAAGAGGTCAATTTGTGAACTTCTTAAGCACGATCACTTCTCTCTTAATTTATACGTACACACACTTCCTTTAAAGACGCAGCCTCTCTTTATCCTTGAGAAGGAGGATGAAGAGGAGGAAGAGGAGGAGGTAGACGTAAATATAAGATATGACAGGATAAAGGAATACAAAACAGATAAAAAACGAACACAAACATAGGGAAGTCGGAAGTGAAGGAGAAAACAAGTTAAGAGTAAGATAAATACACGTATTATACACGCTTTATATGACACCGGAAAGAAGACAAAAACAGTATCTAATTAGTAAACTAAACTGGAGGGTGTGTTTCTCGTCGGCAGCTTATCTTCCCACCTGAAATAATTCCATATGTTGCGAGGGTGTTAGACTGTTAGCGGATCACAAGTTACGAACGGGAGGACACAGGGGAGAAGGTAAGAAGGACAAGACAAGGGTAGATGATATTAAGGAGGATAACGAATGGGGATGGAAGATAGAGAAGGGATGTACATGTAGTAGGGAAGAAAAAGGTCACATAAATACGAAGGAGAGTGAGTCAGGGTAGAAAGAACTAGGCCAGTTGAAGAAAAAGAATGTAAGAGAGGAAGGGAGAAAAAAGGGAAAAAAGGGAAAAGAGAGAGAGGAAAGAGGGTCTACAGAATAAAACATGCATAAGGCGTTGGCGCGACTCCACCGAGGCAACACAGGCAACATGTAGCATGCGACTTGACTGGCTTTCAACAAATATGTTGAATGCCGCTTTCAACCAGGAGACATGTTGCCTGCGACAAGGCAACATCGTTGTTGCTTGTAGCATGCTACATCCTATGTTGACTGTTGAATGCCACAAAACCTTTTCCACCAATTCAACAAAAACTAAGCCAGTTGTCAACACGATGTCTCAGCAGATGGTCGCTGCTGCTGCATATGTCAGCAAAAACACAGCAAAAATTGCTGTCGCAAAGAAAAAAACCAAAAAAAACCACCGATGGTGGAAGAGAGGACTTTTTATGGGCAGTAACATTGCTCAAATGATTTTATTAAAAAATTACTGTCCGATGACCAATCACTTTTCAAGAACTTTTCAAGGATGAGTGTGGAAGATTTCAATTACCTTCTCGACAAAGTGAGTCCCAGGACTAGGAAGAGTGACACAAATTACCGGGAAGCCGTACCACCTAACATCAGACTTTTAGTGACATTGCGCTTCCTAGCTACTGGAGAAAGTTATACATCTCTCATGTACCTCTTCAGAATTTCTGAAACGACTATTTCAAGGACTGTGCCGGAAGTATGCCAAGCAATTATCGAAGCACTACAAGATGTAGTTAAGGTAAGTTTACTATAAGTGTATATAGACTACTACTACTACTATTACCACTATTATTACTACAACAGTAATAATAATAATAATAATAATAATAATAATAATAATTATCTATACTATAATAATAAGAGGGCGGTCTGTCTGTCTGTCCGTCCGTCACAGTCACACAACTCTACGGTCACAGCTACCAACTTTCAGGGGTCTATGATACGAGGTGATAAAAATTCATAACGAGTGATGTTTATCGCATTCATAATTTGTTGTCATTTCAGTTACACCTCTCTAATCAAACCATATTATAAACCGGTAAATTTATAGTAATAATAATAATAATGAGATTGTAACATGTTAATAATAATGACACTAGTAAAATGCATTCAATAAAGTTTATTCACCTGAACAATTTCTCGGCTAATCCCCGCAGTGCATCTAGTTTAGCATGGTTATTCTTGTAATCTGTCAAGCGTATATCCAAAGACTACTGTATACAGTAGTCTTTTTTACAATAGTCTACAGTAGTCTACTGTATACAGTAGTCTTTGGTATATCCAAAGACTACTGTATACTGGATTTGCTACTCGTGCCCCGCGCCAACCCGCCAATGACCAGTGGAGGCCAGTTTTGCGATTCCTGACATTTTCGAACATCACGCCCATATCCCTTCCTATGGTTTATCAGTATAAATGATATACCGTTATCTTTGTAAATGTTTGCTCTATAATATTATCAAATAAAAAACTCTAAAATACACTAAAGAAATGTCATTATGAGAGAGTGAAGAAATATGCATGAGGTCAATATTCACTTAAACTCTTCGCCATTTAATAGTTTGTGAGTAAACTTTTTACATGAAACATAGCAATATAAGCGGACTGTCATTAGCTTTCCATTGATATATTTAGGTTTCTGATAAATTAATTAGAACCATGCATAAATTAGCGTTAACTAAAAATATAACATCATCAATCGGATCGGCAAGTAAAAAGGTGTTCCATGAATATAGTAGACTATATAGTTTATCAGTATAAATAATACACTGCTATCTTCGTAAATGTTTGTTCTATAATATTACCAAATAAAAAACTGTGAAATACACTAAAGAAATACCATTATGAGACTGAAGAAATATGCATGAACATAACTCTTCGCCATTTAATATTTTGCGTAAAAACTTTTACATGAAACATCAATAAAAGCGGAATTTTATTAGCTTTCCATTGATATATTTCGTTTTCTGATAAATGAATTAGAACTATGCATGAATTAGCGTTAAATAAAACAATTACATCATCAATCGGGTAATTTTCCCGATTGATGAGGTTATTTATGTAGTTAACGCTAATTTATGAATAGTACTAATTGATTTATAAGAAAGCGAAATATATCAATGGAAAGCTAATAAAATTCCGCTTTTATTGATATGTTTCATGTAAAATGTTTTCTCGCAAACTATTAAATTGCGAAGAGTTTAAGTGAATATTATTTAAATTTAACAATAAATAAGTTCATGCACATTTCTTCACTCTATCATAATGAAATTTCTTTAGGGAAATTTACTGTTTTTTATTTGATAATATTATAGAAAACACATTTACGAAGATAATGGTA
>JACEEZ010014189.1:30000-52500 GCA_016584305.1 Chionoecetes opilio | reverse complement strand
TTTTATAAAATTCAAATTCACCACTTTTTAAAATTTTAACCCGGGCAAAAAACCCTTCTATTTCCAATTTGGGAAATTTTGGCTTTCATGTATGAAAATTGGAAAAAAACTTTTAGGACAGTACTTATTAAGGGTTTCAACCCAAAGTCTGCTAACCGTTTTTTTTGTGTGTTTCAAAAATTTTTTAAAAGCCCCCGTCCTCATCTGTGATGGGGAAATTTTTCCCGCGTGGGGCAGTCTTTTCCAGAAGGGAAAAAAACCCCTGAGCCACTTCGCTG
This sequence comes from Chionoecetes opilio, assembly GCA_016584305.1. Lineage (NCBI taxonomy): Eukaryota > Metazoa > Arthropoda > Malacostraca > Decapoda > Majidae > Chionoecetes > Chionoecetes opilio. The sequence continues at coordinate 52,222 of JACEEZ010014189.1, read as the reverse complement.
TCCCTTAAAAGCCTGGGGCGGACAAGTCGGGGCCAAACTTTCCCATGGAAACTTTCCTGGAAAAGTGAACCCGTTTTAGGGGAATCAAAAGCTTTGCCCCCCCCCCCCCGCCTCTTGGGATTTTGGGCTGCCACAGACGGGATGAGTTGGGTTTAGGAAACCCTGCAAGGGCACCCAAAAAAGGGGCCCACGGGGCCCCAAAAATTTAAAACACAGAAACTTGGGAAGGGGGAAGAAGCGAGGGAGAGATAGGGCCCTCCTGTCCAAGAAGAACCGTTTCCCTGGCACGCAAATTTTTTCCCCACAAGACCCCGGGGGGCGGTTTTTGGGCCCAAAGAAGGGTTTGGGAAACCTGCATGAGTTCAAAAAACCCCAGGGGCAGATGACAATGTTAGGCCCAATGGCCCGAGATCGGGGGGGAAATTTGTTTTTTTGACCGGGAATTTAAGGGTCGGTGACCTATTGCAAAGGAGGGGCCCAATCCCCTCTTGGGTTGTTGGTTGGACTGCGGGAATTTTCAAACCGGGGGCCCCAAACAGGAAAAAGGGAAAAACCCAAGGATTGGGCCCGTAAAAACCCGACAAAGGGAAAAACCCAGCAAGAGCAATTTTCTGAGCTGGTCACTTACAAAAGAGAAAAGAAGTGGAAAAAGGCACATTGCTCTTCAAAATTTTTTCCCCCGGCAAACCTACGAAAAATCGTCTTGCGGAAATTTGGGACAGGAGTGGGAAACAAACAAAGTTCGCTTTAAAAAAAGCAAATCCTGAAGCAACTTTCCATATTCACAGAGCAAAGTGATGGAAAAATGTGTACTTGTCTTTGAAAAAGGCATGCAACAAATGCTGAAACAGGCCATGGAGACCTGACTATGAAGGAGATGCACTAATTTTGGCAAAAGCTGCAGGATTGTGCGAGAGGACATCTTTCGTTCCTTGGGTTTCAACTTCAGTGGCTCCTTTCCCCCTGACTGCCAGAAGAACTCTGTTCCAGCCAACCTCAAGAGTATGGTTGACCATGCTGATGAAAGAGAGCTGACTTGAAAGATTCAGGACTGCACAGATTCCCAGGCCTGTCTCACTGCCTCACAGATCATAACTCTTCAACTGCAAAAAGAGAGCCAGAAGAGACAAGCAAATACCAAGCAGTCGATCACGACATTCGTGGAAATTGAGCCACCCCTACCACTCTACATTGGCCTGAACCTCACACGCAGACTAGGTCAGAAAAAACTGTTACCAGATGCATGACTTGGGCCTGAGTGTCAGTTATGACCGGGTGCTCACAAATAGTAGTACATTATGTTTAATAATATAATCACTATAATCACTATTACTTAGTATTTATGTTTTTTTGACAGCCATATTGGAATATTTTGTTCTAGCGGCTTCTATGGCAAGGAATGACTTGAAAATGGTATGGGGCACTGCTTGATATGTGGGGCAACAGTGGCAGTACCCGGCAGCTGCGTGGGTTCGCCGTGCGGGTATGGGTGGGGGGTGGATTAGAGGAGCGAGTTTATCCACTTTTTTCGCCGCGACTTTGGACTGTATTTACTCCGGTCGGATGGTAGCTAGTGGTTTGAAATTTGTGTGGGATTGTAAGTGTGTTGTCAATACGTAGTGATACTCGGCAACTCCTTCGGTTCTGCAGGCCTATCTCTGCTGTAGGGGAGCGTGATAAAAACACTACACCCGCTTATCGCACCACGACTTTAGACCTTATTTACTCAAGTTCTATGGTAGCTATTGACTTGAGATTGGTATGGGATATGCCTTATAAACGTGGCAACCCTCAAGTATAGGCTTGGAAGTCCCGTTTGTAGAGTGTGGGAGTGGCTGGGTGTGCGTGTGTACGTGTGTTATGTTGGTGGTACAAATCCACCATTGTCGCCCGTCTCCATGGTTACCGGGACGCTAGGGCAAACTGCTACTCGTCCTTTTTTATAAATCTTTACTATGTCCACTTATCACACTTGAAATAGACTTATTATGACAGTATGTGATACATACGTGGTATATATGAACTATGAAGGCACACATGATGCTCTGGTGGTGTGAAAATAACCACCACCCGAAAACTGGACGCATCGTACATCTGCAATGCTGCAGGCTCAGCTGAGGGCTAGGCGCGCGGGAACCTTGAATTCGGGCCGGAATCTGCTGATGGCTGAGGGTGCCCCCACCCCCTTAGAACCCCCATTTTTCGATGTGAGTGATATTTTTTGTTTACTTCATTTTTCACCTTTTTAATATTAATAACAAAAAAACACGCAAAATCAGCTGGACTGTGGGTGTACTTTTTATTATATTTAGCTGGTAATTAGCGGGTTAAGATCAAATTGCTGTAGGCGGTCATAACTGTGTGTATATTTTTGAAAGCTTTTCCTTTTCTACCGTATTTCCCTTTCTTCCTCTTATTTTCCCTTTTCTTTTTATGTCTTTTTTTCTGAAACTTTCATTTATTTTGTATTTACTCTTATTTTTTCTTCTTCCTCTTTATCTTTTTCTCGTTTTCATATTTATGTCTTTCTTCTTTAAGTTTTCATTTCTTTAGCATTTACTTATTTCTTCTTCCTTTTCTTCGTCTGTTTTGTCATCCGTGTAACCAGCAAGTAATGTGGAGCTAATCATTTGTTCAGGTAATCATTACAAATGGATGGATGTAATTATGTGTATAATTGTATTTATTTTCAATGTTCAAAACGGATATGGAAATTTGTAGTTTTATCATATCATTTTTTTGTTGCATTTCAATATTTATCAGGTATAATGAAATCGACCTTAATTGAATAATAGGGAAAAATGGTAATAGAGAGAGAATGCAGACAATTAAACAGGAGGAAGAGGAGGAGGTGGAGGAGGAGGAGGAGGAGGAGGAGGAGGAGGAGGAGGAGGAGGACGAGGACGAGGACGAGGACGAGGACGAGAACGAGGACGAGAGAATATGCAACCAAGGGTAAGAGGGGAGGAACTGCGGGGTAAAAACAATATAAGTTTCCAACACATCAACTGGCTCTTCTTTCCCTTCATCCTTGCTCAAGCTCGCGATCAATGTTATTGTTTTCCCTTGACACCTAATCTTCTGGGGGAGTGAGGGGAGTGATGGACTACCTCACCTGTTGTCTGAGTCTCCCCTCACACCTGAGTCTCCCCTCTTTGTTTATTTGTTGTCCCCTTTCTCATCCATCAATCCCTTCTGCGATATTCTTTCTCTTTGTTTAGTATTGTTTTTTTTTTTTTTTACGCTTGTTACCTTGAGTCAAACTTTTTGTTACCAGGCATTCAGAGAGAAAGAGACAGAGAGTTAGAGAGAGATAAGATAAGATAAGATTTTCATCCTATCTAGACACTTTGCAAGTACCAACTACAAGGTTATTGATTATACAAAGCGCCGCCACGTCAGCACGAACTAGGCGGACTCGAACCGCTGACCGAATGCACAGGGACGCTGCACATTGCGAACTCACGTCTCTACCAACCTTGCCACACTGACGGGCAGTTAGAGAGAGAGACAGGGGTAAAGATAGAGAGAGAGAGAGAGAGAGAGAGAGAGAGAGAGAGAGAGAGAGAGAGAAAAAAAAGAGAGAGAGAGAGAGAGAGAGAGGGAGAGAGAGAGAGAGAGAGAGAGAGGGGAGAGAGAGAGAGAGGACAGGAGAGAGAGAGAGAGAGAGAGAGAGAGAGAGAGAGAGAGAAGAGATCATTGAAGTCTAGGATTATCATTATGTTATCATGACTTGTATGTGTTGTATGGGGATGGTTATTAAAAATGGTATACAAGCGATTGATGTGTTGAAATGTTTTGGAAATTTCTCTTTGCGTTTCAGGTTAAAACATGTATCGCATCTCGGAACGTGCACGGAAACATGAAACTATTTGTAGTGAGGCAACTGTGAATGAAAGCTCAATTAACTTGTTTCCGAGTAGAAGTAGTTAATTGAAATACGAAAAACTTTTGAATTTATAGCATCCTATATAAACTCCCGCCTTTCTAGTATGGAAGAAAAGACAAAAAATTCATTATAACAAAAGATGACACCAACAAATCCTTAATTTGTCAAAAATCTGATGAAGATATGTAGGAATTTTTTTGGGACAATAATCACCACTAAAATCGACATGTAATATGAAACAGAAAACGTCAAGTATTACATAAAAATCAAAGTAGCTTCCTTTTTTCAAGATTTGTTCATCACAAGTTTGAAAAATTCACGCTGAAACTTTATTCTTCTCAAATGTTCAGCACTAAAATCACTGTAATATGAAATGCAATATAATTCAGTCAAATATTACTTCAAAATCAACGTCATTTATCTACTACTTCTATATTACATCGTTCATTTATTACATAATTACTTTATTACTTCTTTCATGCTTTTTATTTCTATATTAAGTATCAGATCCTCATCAATCTATACCGTCCTTTGTCTCGTCTCCAACACGTTTCGAATCAGGGTTCAGAGACAGGTGAGGCTTCGTACCTTGGTCACTAATTGCCAATCAAGCCAGCATTACCTGCACGACGACTACCTTTTAGATGGTTACCTTGTGTTATCCTTTGTAGTATCTTCATCGTTATGGTTGGAGGAAGAGGGAGAGGAGGAAGGGAGGAGGAGGGGAGGAGAGCAAGGTAACATTCCAAACCTCTATATAATTGTCATTACTTATCTTTAATTTCATCATCCACTAATCTCTCTCTCTCTCTCTCTCTCTCTCTCTCTCACTCTCTCACTCTCACTCTCTCTCTCCCTCTCTCTCTCCTCCTCTCCCTCCCCTCCTCTCTCTTCTCCCTCTTCATCTCCTCTCCTTTTCTCTCTTTTCTCCTCTCTCCTCTCTTTTCTCTCATCTCTCTTCTCTCTCTCTCTCTCTCTCTCTCTCTCTCTATCTCTTTTTCTCATAACATCACCCACCCTCGACCAAGCACTAATTAAGAAGAAAAAGAACGAAATACAAAATAGGAAAAACTCCAGTGCCTTCACAAAATGGAAACCTCCACGGTATTCGAACAAGGAACTCGCCGGTGATACCTCCCGCAGTCTCCACAACCATTTCGCCTAGTGGTCTGAGCTCCCCGAGAACGTTAAGGAGAGAGAACGTCGCCACGGCAAGAAAGACCGAAATGGGCTTTAAGGTGTGCTGGCTGGCTGGTCTGGTCTTCGGCGGGCCATCTCGACTCAGGGACTGGGTTCTTACTCTACCAATGTTCTTCTGTCGATGGCGTCGTGAGTGGGGTCGAATAGGTGAGAATGTGTGTGTGGAATGGTGTCTTAATCCTTCTTTACTCTCTCTCTCTCTCTCTCTCTCTCTCTCTCTCTCTTCTCTCTCTCTCTCTCTCTCTCTCTCTCTCTCTCCCCTCTCTCTCTCTCTCTCTCTCTCTCTCTCTCTCTCTCTCTCTCTCCCCCTCTCTCTCTCTCTCTCTCTCCCCCTCTCTCTCTCTCTCTCTCTCTCTCTCTCTCTCTCTCTCTCTCTCTCTCTCTCTCTCTCTCTCTCTCTCTCTCTCTCTCTCTCTCTCTCTCGTTGTTTATCAGCCGGTCGACTCGCCACAACTTGCTAATCAGCTTGGCCCTCAGAGACGATGAGAAAGAAGGTGAAGCCAATGCATATTAATGGGAGCCAGGATAAGGAAGGGATGAGTGGGAGGTAGCGAGTGTGAGAGGAGACGAAGAGGCAGAGAGAGAGAGAGAGAGAGAGAGAGAGAGAGAGAGAGAGAGAGAGAGAGAGAGAGAGAGAGATTTTCATGTTGTCCGGTTTTTTTTCAGTGTCCAATTCTTTTTCTTGGTGTCAATTTTTTTTTTTAGGATGTCCAGTTTTTTTCACGGTGTCCAATTTTTTTCATGGTATTTTTTTCACGGTGTCCAGTTTTCTTGATAGTATTTTTTTCACGGTGTCCAAAGTGTGGTCGTTGAAGCGGGCAACATGGTGTTTGAGTGGCCCTCCCACTGGCAGGGCCACTCAAACACCATGGGGATGATTAGTATGAGGCTGGGAGGGCCTCCCAGCTTCATAGTTCACTCTTATCTCTTATTACCTGCCGCCAATTACACGCCTTCGCTTCTCTCTCTCCTCTCTCTCTCTCTCTCTCTCTCTCTCTCTCTCTCTCTCTTCTCTCTCCTCTCTCTCTCTCTGTTCTTCCGTTCCTGCCGCCTTTCTCTCCTTCCTCTTCAAGCTTTCCCTCACTCCCTGTTCTCCCTCCCATCAATTTCGCGGAGGATATTGTTCGACTGACTATTTCTTTCACAGTAATGGATGTTTTTAGTTGAAATATATTGTACAGTGTTATTTCAGCACAAAAATAGTACAGGGCTTAGTTGCTGGGATTTTATCTAACGAGGTGTGAAATCGCCTTACTCTAACTCTCCCTCTTTATTTTTATTTCTCTCTTTCCTTAGTTATTTTCGTTGGTAAGTTGGTATTCTATAGGGAAGACGTGTAGATTTTATCTCGTTTTTTCCCCCATTAAAAGTTGGACACGTTTTCAGTTCCGGTTCGGTTTCCCATCAATCTGATAACTGTGGTAGCGAAGGGGCGATAAGAACTTTCTTTTTTATCTTTCCTTGCGTCTACTGGTTGTTGTTGACGTCTTCACTACTCCCTTCGTTGTTGTTTTTCTTGATATGATTTTGTTGTATTTGTGGGATAGTTTAGTTAGCAGGTGCAGCCTGGCAGCCTTGCGCCGGCAGCACGCCACCTGGCAACCCCTAGTGGTAGCCACTGGGCAGTCAGTCATACCGAGGCCACCGTGAGAGAAGGCCTGATGAATCGCCCGTGACGTCACACCATCTAGTTATCACCCCTCCGCACCCCGCACAAGTTTACCTACCTAGTATAATGTTTATCAGTATAAAAGATATACTGTTATCTTCGGAAATGTTAGTTCTATAATATTATCAAATAAAAAACCGTAAAACGCACAAAAGAAATGCCATTATGAGACTTTCAAGAAATATCCATTAACTTAAACTCTTCGCCATTTAATATTTTCCGGGAAAACTTTTTACATGGAGAATATCAATAGAAGCGAAATTTAATTAGCTTTCTTTAGTAATATTTCGTTTAGTGATAAATGAATTAGCAGCATGCATAAATTAGCGTTAACTAATATAAAAAATCATGAAATCGGATAATTTCCTACCAGATATATGTTTATCAGTATAAAATATATACTGTTATCTTCGGAAATGTTTCTTCTATAATATTATTAAATAAAAATCCGTGAAATACACAAAAAAAATACCATTATGAGACTTTCAAGAAATATGCATGAACACTTCGCCATTTAATATTTTGCGAAAAAACGTTTTACATGGATAATATCAATAGAAGCGGAATTTCATTAGCTTTCCATTGATATATTTTGTTTTCTGATAAATGAATTAGAACCATGCATAAATTAGCGTTAACTAAATAAATAACTTCATCAATCGGGAAAATTACCCGATTTCATGATGTTATTTATTTAGTTAACGCTAATTTATGCATGGTTCTAATTCATTTATCAGAAATGGACAGATATCAATGGAAAGCTAATTACATTCCGCTTCTATTGATATTCTCCATGTAAAAAGTGTTTCGCAAAATATTAAATGGCGAAGAGTTTAAGTTCATGCATATTTCTTGAAAGTGTCATAATGGCATTTCTTTAGTGTATTTTACGGTTTTTTATTTGATAATATTATAGAACAAACATTTCAGAAGATAACAGTATATATGTTATACTGATAAACATATTTTAGGTAGGAAATTACCCGATTTAATTATTTTTTATATATAGTTAACGCTAATTTATGCATGCTGTTAATTTATTTATCACCTAACAAAATATATCAATGGAAAGCTAATTAAATTCCGCTTCTATTGATATTCTTCATGTAAACAGTTTTTTAATAAAATATTAAATGGCGATTAGTTTAATTTAATGTACATTTCTTGAAAGTCTCATAATCGCATTTCTTTTGTGTGTTTTACGAATTTTTATTTGATAATATGATAGAACAAACATTTACGAAGATAACAGTATATCTTTTATATTGATAAACATTATATTAGGTAGGTAAACTTGTACGGGGAGCGGAGCGCTGATAACTAGATGGTGTGACGTCACGGGCAATTCATCAGGCCTTCTCTCACGGTGGCCTCGGTCATACCCGCCTTGAGGCTTGTAAAGGCGTTCCCTATTGTCCTCTCTGTAATTTGTACTGCTACCACTAGAATAGAACCTACTTAAAGTAACTTGTGTTTATGTGATCCCACTGGACTTAGACTGATCACATACACAACGAACATGGCGCAGTGAGTCACTAGTGAAATAGTGAAGGACAGTTTTTATTGGAAACCAAACGCCATTTAGTACAGCCATTGTGTGTGGCTCAGCTTCGCGCCACACCTCAACGCAGCACTGGAATTTCTGCTTCCCTGTAGATTCACGGTGCTAGGAGCTACAGTGCTACTCGTGTGTGTACAGTGTCGTGTGTGTGCAGTGTCGTGTGTTACGCTTTTGTGCAGTACAGAGTGGCTACGTTTTAGGTTGGTCATCCCCCCCCTGTCGGCCTCCCGGTCTTACGGAGCGCCGAGCGTCTGACCCTCTCCTCTCAGTAGCCACCGGCGCACTGTCTTGTCGGTCCTGAAACGCACAGCGACCCAGCTGCCGCCGCCACCCGCCACTGACACCCGTATATAGCCACACTGACACACACGCACAAGTTTTGGACATTCGTGACTCGTGTCGCTGTATTTTTCGTGTCCAATCGATTCGAGCTGTTGAAGCGTTGGATTAGTACTTAGAAAATACTGTGTACACCCATTCACCATGACCGGAACGAGGAAGAAAACGAAACAGACCCAAATGTCACCGTCACGTACCCCCGTGCCAGACTAGAGTGACGTATAGTACATGGGCCGGACCCCCGAAAATCACTTTTTGGTACCATCCGAGTTGGAAAGGCTAGTGATGTTTTTTATATTCTACCATGTCTATAGGATATATTTTGATATGATAGCCCTTGCTAGGTGGTCGCTTAATGCTAGTAATTGCGACTTTTATAGCCGCACCCAACGGCACTCAACTATGGACATCCGCAACTGTGAAAGTGATATTACTATAGGTTAACCTTCTGAAAATGTTCAAAATCGAAGTTCATTCAATCACAGTTTTATTTGCTAATATACACACAATATAATAATAAGCTGGCATCGGGTTAAATGACATAAAAGTTAAAACACTAATACTAATGAACAGAAATGTGTCGCTACCATATGCAATGAAGTCTGAATGTGTACTTCTATGCGACTTCTTGTGAATATAACAAGGACTAATATGCTTGAAACTATTGTATTAATAATTTGTTGAGTCATATGGAACCTTTAGACATGCATGGAAGCGCCAGAAACATATGTATCTGCTGTACCGTTTACTCATCCTCTGAATCCTCAGAATCCGGCTCAATGTCGGGTTCCTGCTTCTGCACTGCTTGGTTGGTGCAGGTCTGGAGCTTGCACATAGCAGTGCATGTGAGGCCATTGACCAGGCATGCACATTCAGGCAGCCTGCAAACCCGTGAACACTTGCAAGCCAGTAGCTCCAGCACCACCTCTGGTGCTGGTGCCCAACGCATCCAGATGATGTTCAGCTTCCCGTCTTCTTCAGTCCAGCCATGCTCATTGGGGCTTGGCACGTTGGCCTTGGGCTCTAAACAGCATCTCCAGATAGCAGCCTGGAAATTGGCTCTCTGTGCGTGTAGGAAGAGGCAGTCTCTGCATAGTGGCAGCTGGCTTAACTCTGCTAACTCCTCTCTTTGCACAGAAGAGCTGGTAGCGCAGCTCGTTGACACTGTTGCCCCCTGCGGCGTTGCTTCTTCTCTTGTTGCTCCTGCTGCCAGCATACATTGCACAGGTGAACTGCTCAAGCTTATCAAATATCTCATCGCTCAATTCCCAGCATTGGCCCAGCTGCTTGAATGCCTGGTTAGACGGGTCCTTCTTGAATAGCGTCAGTGCAATTAGCTTGCCTTTACCGGCAAAGCAGCTTACAGAGTCACATCCAGTGAACGGATGCAGGCCAATCAGGCTGTCGCAGACACCCTGCCCTTGACTTCTCCCGATCTTGTCTACATCTACGTATCGGGTGCGAGTCTTGGTTCCAAACTTCTGGTAGATAGAGATATCCATGGTGCTGTGCATGGCAAGGCTAATGATGAAAACATCAGTGTCCTCTGAGCAAATGACGGCTGCCTTGTAGCCATCTCTCGCTGCATGCAGCGTGTGGAGAAGCAGGCGGGTATCAGCCTCTTCTTGTGTCGACTCGAGCTCAGGTACCTCCTCCCAATTATCTTCTGTTAGCTTGAAACAGCTTTGTTCACAGGTGACATAGAGCGCCTTGTCCGGTAACTTCTCTCTGTACTTTGAGAGTTTCCAATCCTGTGTTTGGGCGGCTTGGCTTTGCCACATGTCACTGCATACACAATGTCCTTACCAAACGATTGCAGGAGATGCTGGACTCTTGGGGTTACACTGACAATGCTGTCAGGGTCGTTGAACCCCGTGAGCAGGGTGCGCAAGAAGGACAAGAGTAATTCTGGAACGATATCAGGTTGACACTCTTATTTATGGTGGCCAGGATTGGTTGATATCTTTGACTTTGGTCTTGATATCAACCTTGAGCTGCTTGGCAGCCTTTGTTTGGAGTTCCTGGGCATCACCTCTGGATAGGGTCTTCAACTGTTTCTTTAGAGATTGGTTTTTCCTGACAAGTTCCTGCACAGTTAACCTATCTGGATAGATCAGAAGTTTGCCATTATAATCTTGGATGATGTGAAGAAATCCACCAAACTCCTTCTCAATCCTTTGCCGCAGGTGCTTTTTGGTGGAGTCCTGCACTTGGTCCACACCAAAGCTCTTCATGGATGCCACAAGTCTAGAGGTAACATCAGTCATCATCAGGACCTTTGGGGTACCGAAAAGCTCCATTCTGATGTAATGAAAGAGCTCACTGTATTACTGACTAACAGCCGCCTCATATATATCTTCATCTTCTTTGGCATCGGCACTGACAGCACCCTTCTGCTGTGAAGTTTCGCCCCGTGTGTAGAATCTAGAGCAGGACCTGTGGTAGTGTGCTTCAGTGGCCACAATATCTCTGCTTACAATGCCAAGTATTCTGCTGTCCTGTTTCTTTGTGGCGGCATTCCTGATCTTAGCATCAGCTCTCAGTTCTCTGCACTTCACCAACACTTCTCGAGTCTTCTGTCGTTTGGCGTACTTGTTTGTTTTCTGGCAAAATATGCACTCTGCTTCATATGTTCTTGAGGTCCTAGGGATTGCACGACTAGCCCTTGCAGGGTTGCTATCCTCAGGACAGCCATTGGTAGTCTTCTCTTTTTGAGCAAGGATGCCATCTAGTGCTTTCTTCATCGTGAAGATGCTGCGACATTTTCTGTGGTAGTTGAGAGCAGGGATCTCTCCTTCGGGAGTGTCTTCAGCCAACTCCAATATGGGCTCATGACGCCGTATTTGAGCTGCCCGGAGGAGAGTTTTCTAGGAGTCGACTGATTGTGGTGAAATTAGGTTTACATTGTCATCGGAACAATGAATGATGCACTCTAGCCGCGGGCGCTTTGGAGTCGGATCAGTACAAGGGTGCTCAGTGTCCGCCATCATTCAGCTCCATCTGCAACAGACAAGAACATGGATTAGAACACATTTTTTTCCAGTTCTTTCAACGCAAATACTCTGGTAATATGTAAGGCTTAAGACGTAAATGATATCAAGATATGGATTTCTATGAATATACAGTTTTTTAGTTTTTTAGCCTCCTAGACGTCATTATATAACATTTGAAGAATAATAATAAAACCATTTAAAAGATGAATCATCACCCTACAATCTCATCTCTATGGCATTTTATCGAGAAATTACTTGTATTAGAGTTATTGAACGAAATATGGCTGGGAAACGCAATTTTTTCAATATTGATGCAAACATGCCTTCAACTTCCGGCCTCATTTGCGCAAAAAATATGACATATATAGCAAAAATGCATAAAGGGGGTGCCCCCCGACTCCACGTCCCTTGTAGAAGACTTACTTAATGTCCTGCAGGAGCACGTCAAGGCCCAGAGGAACGAGGCAATTCGTAGGCGGGAACTCTTCAGCTCAAGACAGATGGAAGGCGAATCGTTCGCTGCCTTCTATGTTCGCCTAAAGCGGGCATCTAAAGAAGTTGATATCTGTAAGGGAAATCACAAGGAGTGCGAGGAAACCCAGCTCAAGCAGGTGATCTTGATGGGCGTTCGAGACGAAGAACTTGTCCAACGCCTCATCTCCCTTGACGCCTCATGCACTCTGCAGGATGTAGTGACGGAATTTCGGGCCTATGAGGCCGCCCGAAATACCACGTCAGCCCTGCGAGCCGCCCCCCCCCCCCCCCCCTACTGCTGTGAGGTCCATGTCGCAGTGCATGAAGGGGAAGACGGCAGCTCATAAGGCGAAGACTAATTCCCGTGCCGTTACAACTCCGCCCAGCACACCGTGCAACAGCTGCGGAGGGCAGCACGCTCCGCACTCATGCCCAGCTGCCGAGTCAGTGTGCAGCTGCTGTGGACGTACGGGACATTGGTCCCACACTGTACGGTGCCCTGCTAAAAGCACCCAGTGCCGTTTGTGCGGCCGCATCGGTCACTATGACAAGTGTTGCTCCCCGATGAAACCCAAGGGTCAACAACAACGACGCAAACAACGCCACGGCACCAGTGTTTTTCGTCCCTACTCCCCTGGCAGTTAGCCGCAAGACCCTCAACAGCGTCCGAGCCACGTCAGACGCGTGGGCTCGACTCCCCGGCCCAGGACCAAGCGTCTTCAGCCCATCAGCGTCACCGTCACCCACGGCAATGCGTCAGCACGTCTGCAGATGCTCCCCGACACTGGCGCGGACGTTACCGTTATTGGCCTAGAACACCTACGCCACCTGGGTCTTTCCAAGCATGACCCCGAACCGCTGCCCAAGGCCAAGTGGTTCACAGCTGACGGTTCGGAGATGGCTCCCGCCATGGGTTCATTCCAAGCCACCATCACTTTCAGCAACAGGTCGTGCTCGGCGTAGATTGACGTGCACGATGGCGTACCAACTCCTCTGATCTCGTATGAACATCTGAAGGAGCTGTCAATCATCTCAAAGGAGTTCCCTAAACCGATCCTTGAGGTGAGGCACACCAACAGGGTGCGCAACGCGAGCAGTGACGAGAGTGGCTACATGCTTGGTGCCACCCCTCAGACCGGCCCTGGCCCAGCCACTCCACCCGCCTCCACGTCATCATCGTTCCCTCTCACCGGCAACACATCCCCTTCAGAGGCGCGTGGATACTTCCTGAAGGAATTTAGCGATGTCTTGGTGACGAAGGAGACGCTACGGGCCAGGTCACTCAAGCCGATGACAGGCCCACCCATGAGGATCCACTTGAAAGAAGACGCCATACCCTTCGCGATCCATACACCCCGTCTGATCCCCCTTGCTGCCGCGAGTCGGTGGAGCAAGAGTTGGAGTCTATGGTGGCCCAAGGTATCATTGCTCCTGCCGGTGACGATCCGTCCCCATGGTGCCATTCTCTCGTAGCCGTTGCCAAGTCCAATGGTGGTGTCCGGATCACCATCGACCTGTCTAAACTGAACAAACAGGTGTCTTGTCCAGCGCCTACCTCACCCACGCCCTTCGCAGCGATCCGTAGTGTGGACCCGAAGGCACGCTTATACTCTAAGGTAGACGCGCTGTGTGGCTACTGGGAAATTGAGCTCGCTGAGGAAGACCAGCCACTGACGATATTCATCACGCCTTACGGCCGCTTCAGGTACCGCCGCGGCCCAATGGGTTTTGCGGCTACTGGAGACGCTTTCTGCCTCCGAGGTGACTTAGCACTCCAAGGTGTGATGAGCTGTGTGAAGGTTGTCGACGACATCCTTCTATACGACGAGGACTACTCAGCACACTTACTCCGCGTCCACGAAGTGTTGTCAAGATGCCGTATGTATGGAATCACCCTCAACGCGGACAAGTTTGTTCTCGCCGAACCTGCAGCATCCTTCTGTTGTTACAACCTTTCCAGGGATGGCATAGCAGCCGACCCAGAAAAGATCCGTGCCATCAGGGACTTTCCCACTCCTGCCAACCTCACTGACTTCCGCTCTTTCATGGGTCTTGTGAATCAGTTGGCGGAGTTTTCTCCGGATATCTCTGCAGCTGCACAACCACTTCGCCCCCTGATGGGCCCCAAAAGGACCTTTCTTTGGACCCCCGACCATGAGGAGGCTTTCCGACGTGTGAAGGAAGCCCTGTCGAGCCCACCGGTCCTCGCCATGTTTGATCCTGCCTTGCCCACTGTTTTGCAGACAGACGCCTCTCGCTTGTATGGCTTGTATGGTCTTGGCTACGCCTTGCTGCAAGATCACGGCGGAGGAGTGTTCCGACTGGTTCAGTATGGTTCCTGGTTCCTGACGGAGGCCGAAACACGCTACGCTACCATCGAGCTCGAGCTTCTGGCCGTAGCATGGGCGACATCGAAGTGCAGATTCTACCTCATCGGCCTGCAGTATTTCGAGGTAGTCACCGACCATCGCCCGTTGGTACCAATCCTCAACCACTACTCGCTGGATGCAGTTGAGAATCCTCGCCTACAGCGCTTAAGGGAGAAACTCTCAGCTTACCTTTTCACACCAGTGTGGCGCGCGGGTAAGCACCTCTGCATTCCCGACGCTTTGTCCCGCGCACCTGTCGGCCACCCCGCCCCCGAGGATGAAATGTTGAGCACCGAGACTTGTGCTTCTATCAACACTGTCGTTACTCTGTAAGCCATTCAGTCCCTCGCCAGCCAGCACCGTTCGGAATCTTCACATACTGGTGATATGGCACTGGAGGCCCTACAAACTGCAGCTCGCAACGACCCTTCCTACGTCAGGCTGTTAGACTGTGTGAAGAACAGTTTTCCTCTGAACCGTTACAGTCTTCACGATACTCTGCTCCCTTACTGGAAGCTACGTGAGGACCTATACTGCTACGTGGATCTGGTTCACTATGGAGCACGTGTTGTTATTCCAGCTGCTCTACGCCGCAACGTCTTGGCCCGCCTCCACGACAGCCATCGAGGAGTAGAGGTCACCAAAAGACGTGCGAGGCAAGCTGTATACTAGCCCGGCATCAACTCTGACATCGCCAACACTGTCCAAGCATGTGGGCTATGCCAAGTTATGCGGCCAAGCCAGCAGCAGGAGCACCTGTTGTCTGACGACGACCCCACAAGACCTTTTGAGTCAGTGTCAGCCGACTTCTTCACTGTTGCTGGGAAGTCATTCCTAGTTATAGCTGACCGTCTCTCTGGTTGGCCCGCTGTGGTGTCATGTGGCAGCGACACAACGTCTTCCGCCACAATCCGCCAATTCCGGTACTACTTCCGTGACGTGGGCGTCCCTGTGCGTCTCAGGACCGACGGAGGACCCCAATTCACGAGTCAGGACTTTGCAGCGTTCCTCGACCGCTGGGGAGTCAGGCATATGGTGTCTTCACCGCATTACCCGCAGTCCAACGGCCACGCTGGGGCAGCAGTCAAGTCCGTCAAACACCTAATCCTGAAGGTGGCTCCACCAGTCAATATCGACTGCGAGGAGTTTGACCGCGGACTGCTGGAACACTACAATGCTCCGAACTACACCGGTCGCTCTCCAGCACAAATCTTGTATGGACGACCTCTCCGTTCTTGCGTCCCCGCCCACTCCCAGTCCTTCTTGATGGAGTGGCAGACCAAGGCAGAAATATGTGAACGCCGAGCTGCCAACCGTGCTCAAGACGTCGTGACACGCTACAACGCGCACGCCCGTCCCCTTCCCAGGCTGAAGATCAACGAGCAAGTTCGTATCCAGGTTCCGACATCGCTTCGCTGGGACAAGTGCCAGGACATCAGTGGACATCATGGGCACCATCATGGGCACCGGCAGGTCACGGGACTATCAAGTTCGGTTACCCAGTGGTCGTTTATGGTGGCGCAACCGACGGTTCCTCCGTCCTGTGCAGTTCCCCACTAACGACCCCCCGACGATAGATGAGTCCCCTACTCCCACCAGTGACTCAGTCCCTCGCCGCTCAGAACGGATAATGCAGCAGCAGGAGTCCGCTCAAGACCTTGCTATGAGCGTGAAGGGGGGAGGGAGGTGTGGGATAGTTTAGTTAGCAGGTGCAGCCTGGCAACCTTGCGCCGGCAGCACGCCACCTGGCAACCCCTAGTGGTAGCCACTGGGCAGTCAGTAATAGCTGGGCAAGATTCGAAAATTTCAATACTCGCGAATCCGATTACTTGGTCTTGCGGATTCGTAGGATTCGAATCCGGACTCGATTACTCGTGTGGTGTGTTGGTATATATATGATAATATATATATATATAATATATTATATATATAATATATATATGATACTAATATATATATATTATATATATATATATATATATATATATATATATATATATAAGTATATATATATATATATATATAAATAAATAAAATATATATAAATATATATATAATATATAATGGAATATATATATTATACTAATATTATATATATATATAGTCTATGTATAAATGAGTAAAGCGAAAAATGAATGAAAAAACAACAACAACGCAGGACTAATGTAGACAGCGTGACGATTACTGGATTCGTCAGGCGGCCAGACGATTACTGGATTCGTCAAGCGCTCAGACGAGTACTGGATTCGTCAAGCAACCACACGATTACTCAAGGACAGCGCACCGCGCGGGACTCGGCGAGCAGGAAATTACTGGATTCGTCAGCGGCCAGACGAGTACTGGATTCGTCAAGCGCCAGCGATACTGGGACTCGTCAGCGCAGACGATTACTGGGACTCGTCAAGCGGCCAGACGATTCTGGACTCGTGAGCGCAACGTTTACTGGGACTCGTGAGGCGGCCAGACGAATCTCACGGCATAAGATTACAACTTCTCGTACATTGTTGACCACAATTATTATTTTCCCCTTTGGCCAGTGCGACTAGTATATATAATTAGTATTAGTATCAGTATTATAAGGTCACAATAAGGTAACTAATCATATTTCGAAGAAACCTAGAGACTTGTGGAAGCATCAAAATATTGCCTACGGTCGCCAGCCAGAAGGAAACATCGTTTAGTTTACATATATTACTTTCTCAATTTGGCTCATTTCAAAGTCATTTGTGTCTTTGCCAAGTGTTTTATGAAGATAATGTTCAAAGTAAGTGATCTTTACGCAGCATATTGATTATAACATACATTCATTCTCCTGAGTAATCGTCTAGCGCGGTACTCGAGTACCAGGCTTGGTACTCGAGTACCGCTAGCCCTGGCGGATCCGTGGTAATCGAGTACAGTAATCGAATCTCGCCCAGCCCTAGCAGTCAGTCACACCCGCCTTGAGGATTGTAAAGGCGTTCCCTATTGTCCTCTCTGTAATTTGTACTGCTACCACTAGAATTGAACCTACTTAAAGTAACTTGTATTTCTGTGATCCCACTGGACTTAGAATGATCACATACACAACGAACAGTATTAGTTTTGCAAAATTGGACTCCAAATTGTTTGATGCATCTGTGATTCAAATTGATTTCATGATAACAATGACAACAATATTTCATAAAATTATGATACCTTACCAAAATGATACTACTATTACCATTACCATAAATATTACTATCTTTTTCATCATCATTATCAGTATTGTTATCATTACCATCATTACAAGCATTATCACCATTAACAGTACTATTCTTATCATTGCTACCATAAATCCCAAAACAAATATCATTCCATCTACACATCAACGAGGACACATTAAAACCATTATCATAATCTTCATTAATCATTATCATAATCTTATCATTAGCATAATCATATCAATATCATAATCTACTTTATTAATCTTCTAATCTAAACTAATCTATTAATTCTTCTTCATTAATTTCCTTCTTTCATACTTTCACCAACATTCAATTTTTCTTGTTATGAATGCAGGTAATTTTCGTGCAACCTCATCTTACAAAGCGTAGGTTAGAAAGACTCATTTCCATGAGATACAAAGTGCATTGTTTGCTTAATGTTTCCAGGGGAAAGCGTGCAGCCGCACGGAAGAACACAAGTCTGGAGGTTGTGTTCCTGTCAAGCCTCGATTAAGCTGACTGTGATGTTTTAGTTCCCCTTCTAAATACCTCGAAGCTGTGTAGAAAAGGGAGTCTGGTTTTTAATTACTCTGGAAATTGTCGTTATGTTGTTTCTCATTTCTGTCTTCGCTAATTTATGTATTTTTTTCAGTTTAGTTTTTTTCAGTTCATAATTTCTCTGGATTTTATCGTTATGTGTTATAATTCTCATCTCTGTCCACGCTTATTTCTTTTGATTTCAGTTTACTCACATGAATTTATCCCAGAGACCTATACACGGTTGGAAAATGAAAATTATATTACATGCAAAATTATATACATGGAAATACAATACAATATAATTTATATACATTAAAAATACTGCAAAAATGTAGTATTGTAGAGGTAGGATTGTATTTTCTGTCTTTTGTACTCCACAGCCTCAGAGAGTAAGGAGGTGTGACAGGATTTCATAAGTGAATTTAATATGCGTACATGCTTTGAATAGACAAGCAAATTATCATAGCATAAAGAAAGAATACGAGAGAAAAACGAAACAGTTACAACGGCATTAAATTTAGCACATTCCAACCATTCGTTTCAAGAGAGAGAGAGAGAGAGAGAGAGAGAGAGAGAGAGAGAGAGAGAGAGAGAGAGAGAGAGAGAGAGAGAGAGAGAGAGAGAGATAATATAACATTGAGTATTTTTAATATTGAGTATTTTAAATATTGAGTATTTTTAATATTGAGTATATTTAATATTGAGTATTTCTTAATATTGAGTTTTTTTAATATTGAGTTTTTATCATGATATTTTTTTCAAATTAGTTTTTTTCATATTATGTGTTTTTCAAAATGAGTTTTTTTTATATTGATTTCTTTTAATATTGAACTTTTTAAATATTGATGTTTTTTAATATTGAGTATTTTTAAAATTGAGTATTTTTAATATTTCGTATTTTTAATAATGAGTTTTTTTAATATTGAGTTTTTTTTTAATATTAAGTTTTTTAATATTGAGTTGTTTTTTTGAGAGCACTACTTCCCTCTCATTGTATCACTGTGGAGGGATTTTTTTTCTCATGTCCCCAAAGCCTGCCTCATAAAAGCCTCTCATTCTCCCCTCATCCCACCATGCCTCCCAATGTCCGGTTTTAATGCGGCGTGTCCAATTAATAATGTCCCCATTACCTCCGGGGCCAGCTCACTTCAAAATTAATGAATGGAACTTACCATTCTCTCTCTCTCTCCTCTCTCTCTCTCTCTCTCTCTCCTCTCTCCCATCTCTCGTCTCCTCTCTCTCTCTCTCTCTCTCTCTCTTCTCTCTCTCTCTCTCATCTTCTCTCTCTCTCTCTCTCTCTCTCTCTCTCTCTCTCTCTCTCTCTCTCTCTCTCTCTCTCTCTCTCTCTCTCTCTCTCTCTCTCATTTTTTCTCTTTTTTTAATTTAAACAACATACATCATGGTTGACAAGGGGCTACAAATTGATAAGGAGGTTGATTAAGGCATTAAGTGGCAGAAGCTAAAGAATTCCACTGTCCCGGGGACATCTATCCGAAAGCTATGCCTTATAAGATAATAACTAAGTAGTAAATAAGTACACAGTGTTACAGGCTGAGGGACACTATCCGTCACAGTCACTTGTCAGGCGCACTATTGATACGTACACTGTATGTCACTGTGTCTATTAAGTGTCAATGTGTGTCACTATGTGTGTGTCACTGTGTCACTGTGTGTCACTAATGACACGACACTGTATCACGCCTTACGGTCACTAAGGCGGATGTAAGCGGCACCATCTGGGGGCCGCCACCTTCACCTGCTGGGTGTTCATGGCCACGACATCCACCTCAACCGTGAAGGCGTTCCACAGTGTCGCCGTGGCCCAAGTAAAGGCTCGCTGGTCCATCACGTTGTGGGTCGTCGGGGCCTCGAGGAGGAGATCACCTGACACTACCGTCCTCGTAGCGCGCACAGACCACCTCCACGGGACCCGAAGTCCTGCAAGGTGGGAAGAGTGCTGCACCTGGGCCTTGTGCAACACTGTGAGGGCACCGACTCTCCTCCGGCGCCCCAGACTATCAAGCTGGGAGCGGGGATCATCCCGCCACTGCTCCTGCTGTAGTCGTTGTTGTTGTTGTTGCTGGTGTTGTTGGAGCTGCAACTGATGTTGTTGTTGTAGTCGTTGCTGCTGCTGCAGCCACTGTTGCCTCGGGCGACATTCCATGTGATGTTGGTCGACGGTTTGGTGTATGCGGCGCTCAGCACGTCTCTGCACTTTGTCCAGCACACTCTCTCTTTTTTTTTTCTCTCCCTCTCTCTCTCTCTCTCTCTCTCTCTCTCTCTCTCTCTCTCTCTCCCCTCTCTCTCTCTCTCTCTCTCTCTCTCACTCTCGTCCTTTCCTCGCATCTCCTCTCTCATCTCTCGTCTCTCTTTTCCGTTCCTTGTTCTCTCTCCTCTCTCTCTCTCTCTCCTCCTCTCTCTGCTTCTCTCTCCTCTCTCCTCCTCTCGTTCTCTCCTCTCTCTCTCTCTCTTCTCTCGTCTCTCTCTCTCTCTTTCTCTCTCTCCTCTCTCTCTCTCTCTCTCTCACTCTCTTCTCTCCCTCTCTCTCCTCTCTCTTTTTCTCTCTCTCCGTCTCTCTCTCTCCCTCTCTCTCTCTCTCTCTCTCCTCCCTCTCTCTTCTCTTCTCTCTCTCCTCCTCTCTCTCTCTCCTCTCTCTCCTCTTCTCTCTCTCTCTCTCTCTCGTCTCTCCCCTCGTGTACCCATCTTTGTCTGATCCAAATTGTCTAAAATCAATTTTCCCATCCATAACACTACCACTCTGCGTCTCTCACTTATATATTTTTGGCTCACCTGAAAAAACTCTACGATCTTCTCTATCCATGCCCCACCTCTGGAATTTTTTATCAGTATTCAATCCGGCCTTTTAATACACAATAAAAGTATTCAATGCTTTTTTCGTTTTTAATCTGTAATTATTAGGCCTCGGTAAATTTTTCAATTCTCGCATAAATATAAATATGTCTGTTTATTTTTATTTTGAAATGAATTTTAGAATATACATGAAAACATGTGATTTATGTCAATACCTGATTATTATTATTCATGTTTTTTTTTTTTTTATGACTCTATTGAAAAGTATTGAGTTTTAAGAAGTAGTACAAAGATAAAATCAATAATTATGGTAATCTGTTTTATCAATTTTATACCAGCTAGTGAACATTTTCACAGGATTCATTTCATAATTTAATTGTTATTCATCAGTTCTATATCATATGCAATAATCATGCAATAAAACATAATGAAAAATTAACCACCACCTGTAAACAAGCTAACCACACACACAGCACACAACACCACACACAACACACACACACACACCCACACACACACACACACACACGACACAAACACAAACCACACACACACCACACACACACACACACACACACACACACACACATATACTATACACACACACACACACACAGCACACCACACATATCACACACACACACACACACCCACACCACACACCAACACACACACACACACACACACACACAACACCACACACACACCCACCCATTACGCACTACACACACCACACACACATATACACACACAAACCACCACACATTATACACACACAAACACGCCACACCTATACACACACAACACAGGAACCACACATATACACACACACACACATACACACACAAACACGCACACACACGCACACATATACACACACAAACACACCACACTATACACACACACACACCACACACAACACACACACACCACACACACACACACACACACACACATAACACACACAAACACACCACACATATACACACACACACAACACACACACACACACAAACACACCACACACGCCACACCACACACACACCCACACATATACACACACAGTAGGAACACACACACCACACTATACACATACACAAACACACCCACATAGACACCAACACACCACACATCACACACACACACACACACACAGCACACACAACACACCACACATATACACACACCACAC
>JACEEZ010014189.1:20000-22500 GCA_016584305.1 Chionoecetes opilio | reverse complement strand
GGTTTCCGTAAGGGGTGTGTTCTTATTTTTTGAGCTCCAAAAAACCGCCTTCCGAACCCTTTCTTATTTTACACTCCTATAAATCAATATATAAAAACAAAAACTATTATAAACAGTATAAAAATCACCCTTTTCAGCGCTTTTAAAACCAACGCAAAAAATTTTTCGTCCTCCCCTACATAAAAATATAAACCTTTTTTTTAACCCTAAAAAAAAGCTGCAAAAGTAAAAGACACAGACGCCGTTGCCTCCATACCAAAAACCAATATTCCATTTGGCATAAGCAGCAACGGCCAGATTTTATAACTGAGGGTCTCTTTTCTCCCCATCAGAAAAAAGGCAGGAAAATCCTGCTTTCTTTTTCCCCCTAAAAGGGCGACAAAACCCCCGGGGCAATAACTTTTAAACCCCTATAGTAAAGAGCACTCCTTTTTTCCCATACACCCTTTTTCCCGGTTCAAAGGGAAAACACCCCCAGGGGAAAGGTTTTTTTTCCACCAGAGGGAGAGTCGTAAAATAATAAAAAAAACAAGTAAATAATTGGATGTAGAACCTCCTTTTTTCCCTCCCTCCCCCCTTCCCGTAAAAAGCTTACCCTTAGGAAAGGGGTTTTTTTCCCCGAATTTGATTCAAATTTTAAAATTGGGGGAGTATTTGGTCCGGAGAGGAATTCGGGGGCCCCCTTTTACCTCTTCTTTCTTTTATTTTTTTTTTACCATTTCCCTCTTTTTTTAAAAAATTGCCAAAGGTAGAAACTTTCGAAAAATTTTTTTTTTTCCCGAAAAAACGCAATTTACCCCCATGGGGCATTTTCCATAATTTTACATCAGGGGGCTTTTTAAAACAAATGGCTTTTTCTATTACCAATTTTGTTGGCAATATACAGACAGTTTGTCACGCACCAAAGCAATGATTATATTTTGTCGCTCCATTAGGGATTAAAACCTCACATAATAAGAAAATAAAATCTTGGCCTATAAAAGCTATTTTATTTTTTTTTGGGGCAAGATAGGGTTTCTGTAACTTTACATACATTAATAAAAAATTCATTACGCTATTTTATTTTCCTCTTTTTTCTCGAATAACTATTATTTTATTTTTTTTGTAGCCACTATGATCAATACACGCGTGTGTGGTGTGGTTTTCCATGGGAAAAACTTTAAATGTGATTTTCCCCCTTGATTCCTCAAGGAAATTTTTTATAAAGAATTATCCCAGCTTAACGGTACATGAATTTTTCACATGTAGCTGGAGTAAGGGGAAACCCCAGTATTGCTTTTTGCGTTTCACTGTCATACACTGGTTAGCTGTGGAGCTGGGCAATGGAACAAGAGGGACCGCGGGGCCGCTTGCCCCCGGAGGGGGCGGTTTGTCCTTGTGGACAGGGGGCGACGAAGCTCATGTCGTTCAAAGGTGTCCCCCTCCTCACAACACATTCGCGACACATATAGATTTAATACACTCCAAGATCTTTCAATGGGGATTCTGATAAACCAAAATTTTGTAAAAAACCCAGCTTAATATTGAATGTATATTCTCAAAATGAAGACTATTTTTGTTATGTATCTATGTTCATTAAAAAGCCTTAATTTGCATTCTTTTAATCTATTATAAGTATTCTCGTATATTTGTTTGGGGCTTTTTGGGATATTTTTTTTTTTTTTTTTTTTTTTTTTGTACTTGTTCTTCTTTTTTTTTAAAGTTTGGTGCTTTACTAATTTGGGGATGTTTTTTTTCTTTTGTATTTTGGTGTGTTTTTTTTTTTTTTACTATTTTGGTTTTTTTTTTTTTTAAATTTTTTTTTTTTTCTTTTAATTTTTTGGTGGTTTTTTTTCTTTAAAAAAATTGGGGGATGTTTTTTTTTTTTTTTTTCATATATTTGGGGATTTTTTTTTTTCTTTAAATATTTTTGATGTTTTTTTTTTTTTAATATTTTGGTGATTTTTTTTTTTTTAAATATTTGGTGATGTTTTTTTTTCTTACATATTTTTGGTGATTTTTTTTTCTTTTTTTTTTTTTTTTTTCTAAGATATTTTTGGGATTTTTTTTTTTTAGATTTTTGGTGATGTTTTTTTTTCTTTAGATATTTGTGATTTTTTTTTTTTTTTTTTTTTTTTTCTTTACATATTTTTTGGTGAGTTTTTTTTCTTACTATATTGTGAGTTTTTTTTCTTTACATATATTTGGTGATGTTTTTTTTCTTTAGATATATTTGGTGATGTTTTTTTTCTTTACATATATTTGGTGATGTTTTTTTTCTTTACATATATTTGGTGATGTTTTTTTTCTTTACATATATTTGGTGATGTTTTTTTGCTCTACATATATTTGGTGATGTTTTTTTGCTTTACATATATTTGGTGATGTTTTTTAGTGTTCACCAGATTTGTCATGAGTAACTTTGACTTTCCTTTTTAGTAAATTAAGAATATTGTGCTTAAGAATTGGGTTGGACCCACAAATTCAATGTATTTTTCCTAAGTTTATGTGCATATTGTTT
>JACEEZ010014189.1:0-15000 GCA_016584305.1 Chionoecetes opilio | reverse complement strand
TCAGACCAGAATGCTCTTATATCTCTTTATCTCATTTATTGTCTTCTCTTTCGTCCTTCTTGCTACCCTTTCCGTATTATTTTTCATTTATGGATTTTTGGCTTCCCTTTTCTATGTCATTTCCCCTTGTTTTTTTTCTTTTCTCATTATTTTTCTTGTGCATTATCTTATTTCCTATCTTCTCTTTCGTACCATTTTCTACCTAAATATTTTCTCTTTTTTTCCTTTCTTTCTTTCCATTTTCTATTTTCTTTCCACTCCTTTTTTATATTTTTTTTATTATTTGTGTACTTAATTCTGTATATTTCCTCTTGCTTTATCTTTTCTGCCTATTACTTCTTTCGATTTCCTCTTTACTCACTCCCCTCATAAGCTCTTCCTTCCTTTACCACGCTCTTCCTCTTCCGTCTTTATTGTTCCTCCTTATCTCACTTCCATCTCTCTTTTCGTTGCTGCTTTTCATCCTACGTGTATACCTGTTTCTCTCTCTCTCTCTCTCTCTCTCTCTCTCTCTCTCTCTCTCTCTCTCTCTCTCTCTCTCTCTCTCTCTCTCTCTCTCTCTCTCTCTCTCTCTCTCTCTCTCTCTCTCTCTCTCTCTCTCTCTCTCTCTTATTTATATTTTATTTTTTATTAATTTTTTTACCTTTATTCTTATAAGTTTTACAGTCAGGAGCTTTAGCTGGACTACTGAGAACTATCTTTGACTTTAGGAATGTTTAGATTATTCCTAGCTTAACATACATACATGGGTTACTATTCCAAATCTTCTATTTCTCTATTTCAATATTCCACTACTTAATGAGTTTTACATGTACATTTGTTACTATTCTAATTTTACATTTTATTTTTCACTACTACTAATATATATATATATATATATATATATATATATATATATATAGTAATAGAAATAGTTGAACTTAAGCATCATAGGGTTTACAGGTTAACAGGTAGGTACTTAATACTATGGCTGCTTTATCCAAGCGTTCACAGCACTCTTGAAGGTCTGGAGTGACGAGGTAGAGTGAAGCTGTGTCTGATGTACCATTCGGTTCCACATTCTTGTGTAGCGTGAAAGGCTCTCTCTCTCTCTCTCTCTCTCTCTCTCTCTCTCTCTCTCTCTCTCTCTCTTCTCTCTCTCTCTTCTCTCTCTCGTCTCTCTCTCTCTCTCTCTCTCTCTCTCTCTCCTCTCTCTCTCTCCTCTCCTCTCTCTCTCTCTCTCTCTCTCTCCTCTCTCTCTCTCTCTCTCTCTCTCTCTCTCTCTCTCCTCTCTCTCTCTCTCTCTCTCTCTCTCTCTCTCTCTCTCTCTCTCTCCTCTCCTCTCTCTCTCTCTCTCTCCCTCTCTCTCTCTCCTCTCTCTCTCTCTCTCTCTCTCTCTCTCGATTCCAGCGTCTGCATATCAAAGGAAGACCATCATAACGCTTACCATGGCACGTAAGTATAATCTTGAAGGCGAAGGAAAGACGGCACACACTCTACATGCGCATCTCTTCCATAAACTCGAAATAGAATAAAACAAACATATAATTTACGAAAAAAGATAAATAAACTGGGAAGAGACACAGATATAGAAGGAGTAACTAAGGATTGAAAGGAAGGGGAGGAAGTAATAGACACAAATGTAGTGCTTGTTATGTGATAAATCTTTATATTGAAGAGCGAGAGAATGAAGTTCGGTAACTGTCAAGAAATAAAAAAAATTAGATAGATGGTGAAAAATATAGAAAGGTTATTTTTTTGTAAGGACGATAAAATAAGGGAAAGAAGTAACCCCGAATGAATTTGGGAGGGGGGATAAGAGGAGAACATAAAGAAAGCAACACTCAAAGTAAAGAATAATCCTTTCTTTCCTTAAAATTCTACGAACAAAATGCCATTATAAACAGAACAAAGCTGAAACAGACAATGGATTACGAGAGAAAAAAATCCTAAAAAGATACACAATAATAAAGGAACTAAAAGAAAGTAGCATTTTCGAGGCAAGAGACTTAAAAGTAATTCGAGAGAGAAGAACTATTAGCACTATGAAATCAGCCAGGTGATAAATCAGGGTGAAAATAGCAGAAATTAACTGATCGCTCAAGTTAAAGTTCGAAGAAGGAAAGAGGAAGGGGGAAAAGTACATAGGAAAGGGGAAAAAGTAAATACAATGAAATTGAAGGATATAGAGGAGAAACATAAAAAAAAGAAACACATGCATAAAGTAAAGAATAATCCTTTTTCAAAATTCTGAGGTGAAAAAAGCCATTATAACAGAACAAAGCGAAAAGGCAATGGTTTAGAGAGAAAAAATCCAAAAGGATGCAATAATAAGGAAATAAAAGAAATAGCATTCGAAGGAGAAAGAGCTGGAAGAGGAAGCAAGAGAATGCAAAAAAAAAAAGCAGCTAAAAGTAAAAAAAGCAATGGGATAAAACAAGGTGAAAAAAATTGAAAAAAAAACGATAGCTAAATTGAAGTGCAGTAAAGAAAGGAAGAGGAAAGGGAGGGAAGGAAAACCTAATGAGAGATAGGTTATAAGGGGTAAAATAAACAAAAGATTATCTTACAAAGGATTCTTAAAAAATACAAAAATAGAAATATAGAGAGGGATAGGTAAGGGAGGAGGTGCCGGCAAAAACAGTCAGAAAGCTAGCTTGAAAGAAGAGCCAAATGCAAAAAAAAGTGCATGAATTTGAGGAGAAAAGTGAAAGGGTGAGCCTGAGCAAAGCTGCACTGAGGGTGGGGGGAGGGTTAGGGTTGAGGAGGAGAGGACAGAGAATGTGGTGGGAAGGAATAAACAGATGCGAAGGAATACATGACGCACAGACTAGGCCTTACTGGCTTGTTGCTAACTCACTCACTAACTACTAATAACAGAGGTACTTCATAGACTCCTACCACTCCATCCCTCCCCGAAGTGGCCCCGATAAGTAACCATCAAATAGAAAGCTGCATAATGTGGACGAAACTGAAACACCTAGGGTCACAGCTCGAGTTTGTGGTAGGTTTCGGTGCTTGATGGTGGTTATGATATTGTGTTTTGTATGGTGACCAGTGTGGAAGTTCAGGGGGGGTGGGGCAGCCTTGCCTGGCGCTTTCCTTGGGAGGCAGCAGTCCAATCAGGCCCCCAGCTCCGTTTCGATCCACTGCGGTAGTGTACTTTCCAAGTAGGACGCCGTGCACTTCAATGCCTCCTGCAGCAGTGACCTGTGGGGAGGGGGGGAGAACCCCATGGGGGAGACTGGCAGGGACGATGACTGATCCACAGCCGTCACAGTCGAGTAGTAGTGGTAACCGTTAACGGGGTATCTTTTGTGCATACGAGTCTAATGTATGTTGGTGTAAGACTCAGGTGTGTTCCAAGGTAGGACAGAACATGCCTGGCTTTCTGGCGAGGAGGGAGGAATAGGAGGAGGAGAGGAAACTAGGAGAGAAGAAGGAGGAGGAGGAGATGAGGAGGGGATGAGGGTATAAGAAAGAACAGACAACATCAACTTTAACTGGGCCAACTGATCTACTGTGTATTACTTCCTACCCAAAACTTTCTGGTAACTAAAAAGATCAAACATCAACAGTAGGGGAAAATTAAGGACGAGGTGATGAAACGGGTTTAGGTTGAGGTAAAAGTTAAGGTGGAAAGTTAGTTAGCGAAGTCAAAATTTCATGATTAAACATAAACTTTTCGATCTTAGCCTTTATATCCAGTACCGATCACCGCCCCCAATGAGGTCGCTTCAGCGTTGTTCTAAGAAGAAGTTCCCCCCAAAGAAATGTTTGGTGCTTTTTTGCTGATTCCAATTGGCTCGATCTCTTCGAACAGGCGACCGAATTGAACGCATATTCCAAATGCTGCCCAACAAGACGTGTTAGTTGTGTCATTACTTTCGGAGTTTTAGTTTAAAATTGCGTTTAATAAAGCCCAACATCATATTTGCCTTTTTTACTGCACTAGGCAAAGCGGACTGGTTTTCAATCATTATGATATGACACCTAACTCCTTTCTTGCTTTTCATTTTTGATTTATTTTTCATTTGATAGTTAATTTTTTTGGGGTTTTCGTTGCCTATTGCTTAACTTTTCATTTATCGGGGGGGGGAAATTTAATTTTAATGCCATTTATCACTCCAATCTGATATTTTTTCGGATCACTTTTTATGATTCGCGTTTTCTCTAGTATAGCTTTCCGCCTAATTTTGGTGCCCTCTGCAAATTTCGATATTTTAATACAATTTCCCCAGTCCAGATCATTGATATTATCAGAAAAAGAGTAGGACCCAAGACCGAGCCCCAGGAAACCCCCCTAGTAACATCTAACCAACAGATCCCCCGCCTTTTTTACTACCCTTTTTTACGATTTGAAAGCCAAACCCAAACCATGAACATAATTGCTCTCCTAACCAGTGCCCTTGTTGGTCAACAGTCGCTTTTGGGGAATGTTCGAAGGTTTCTCAAAAAAAGGTATTTACATCGAGGGAAATTTAGCGTCCCAGTTTGAAAAAATGACTTAAAAAAAAGAGTAGTTTGTTAAACGGATCTTTTTTTTTCGAAATCCATGTTGGGGTTTTGTATTGAGTTATTTTCATCGAAAAATCACTATTTTATCCCGCAAAATTTTCTCAAAAATTTCAACACAGACGTTTGACTAATTTGGGCGATAATTCTTGCGAGGCTCTTACAACCTTTCTTTTTAATATCGGTGTCACATTACTATTTTTTCCCATAAAAGGAACTTTTTGTCCTTGCGATTTTTTGCGATAATCTTTAATTTGGACGAAGTTGACTGTGACTTCGCGAAGTAATCGCGGCAAATTTTTGTCCACCCCCCCGGGTTTTGCTGGTCAATTTCAGCAAATACTT
The DNA here is from genome assembly GCA_016584305.1 of Chionoecetes opilio. Classification (NCBI taxonomy): domain Eukaryota; kingdom Metazoa; phylum Arthropoda; class Malacostraca; order Decapoda; family Majidae; genus Chionoecetes; species Chionoecetes opilio. Next base: position 10,161 of record JACEEZ010014189.1, on the reverse strand, counting down.
TTTTTTTCGTCTACTGTTATCTCTCCTATTTCCATCTATCACTTTTGAGTCCCGCATACATTTTTTTGGGTTACTTGGTTTTTTTTTGGGGGGGGGGGGGGGGGGGAAAAAAAGGGGGGGGGCCCTAAATAAAAAGAAAGTAGAAAGAAGACTCCTCCCACCCCCATCCCTCCAGCCGAAGGTGGCCGGAATAAGTGAGGACATGCAATATAGAAAACTGCATGGAATTTGTGAGGAAAGTTGAAAGCTGTAACCTATGGCAACTACTACTAGTTTGTGGGGTAGGTTTTAGTGCTTGATAGGTAGGTCATGTTATTGTGTGTTTTGTAATGGTGGAACACAGTGTGGAAGTCAAGGTGGTGCGCAGCCTTGCCTGCGCTTTCTTGGAGGAAAGCAGTCAATCAGGCCCCAGCCCATTCGTCACTGCGGATTGTGTACTTTCAGTGGGACGCCTAACTTCAATGCCTCCTGCAGCAGTGGACCCCTGGTACCTTAATCCCCATGGTGGTCATTAACTGTCAGGACCTTTACTGTCCACAGCCCGTCACAGGCGAGAGTAGTAGTGGTAACCGGTTAACTCGGGCTATCTGTGTGTGTCATGAGTCTAATGTAGTGTTGGTGTAGGCTCAGTGTGGAGTTCAAGGTGTGCAGCACCTGCCTGGCGCTTCTGGCGAGGAGGAGGAGGAGGAGGAAGAGGAGGAGGAGGAGGAGGAGGAGGAGGAGGAGGAGGAGGAGGAGGAGGAGGAGGAGGAGGAGGAGGAGGATATAAAGAAAGAACAGACAACAACAATCGTACTGGGCCAAACTGATCTACCTGTGTGATTACTTCCTACCACAATACTTTCTACAAACCAACAGAACAGACATAAAAACACAATCAGAAGGAGGAAGAAGAAAAGGACGAGTAAGAGGACGAGGAGAAAGGGTAAAGGGATGAGGAGAAAAGGTAAAGGGATAGAGAGAAAAGTAAGCAGTAGCGAAGACATATCAAGACATATCAAGCCATATGAATACCAAACAGTAGCCTCATGACCCATTAAACCTTGCCACCCACCGCCCCCCAATGAGGGTCGCTAAGGGCGTGAAGGGCGTAGGAGTAAGGTCCCTCCCAAAAAGGGAAGGAGGAGTTGGGGTTTGTATTTTTAATGATTAATATTGTAACTTTACGAACAATGCTACGAAGTGCAAGTTCAGTCCCTCAACTTAAAAAATATTTTGTTTACCCAGCAAAAAAAAAGTTGAATTATTGTACTGAATTTCAAGTCACATCCTAACTTTGCTCTATAATTTTTTTCATTAACTAGAGGAAAATGTCGTGACAAATTTAGTCTTTGCTGTATTTATGCAAAAAAGAAAGTGTCACAATTCTGATTCAGATTCTCAGCTTCTTCATCATCATCTTTTTCTTCTTCATGTGACCTTTTTCTTCATGTGACCTTTTTCTTCATGTGACCTTTTTCTTCATGTGACCTTTTTCTTCATGTGACCTTTTTCTTCATGTGACCTTTTTCTTCATGTGACCTTTTTCTTCATGTGACCTTTTTCTTCATGTGACCTTTTTCGCATAGTATCACTTCAAAGGTCGTCTTCAACTTCATTTCCATAGTTAACAAATATTTAGTTAGCAATTAGTTAGCATATGTTCGTATTCTTTTAATATTCGTTGACTTCATTGGCAAGAGTATGTCAGGAAAAAGTCGAAGGTCACATCAAACAGCGAAACTATAAGCTGTGTTACGGTCACCTGCTGCCTCGGGAACTAAAAAAAAAAAAAAAAAAAATACCAGTAAGACAGTCTGACTGCAATGCAAAAAATTAAACAAAAACAAAAAGTAGAAACCAATAAATAAAAGAACAGTACGTGTGATTATTTTTTCATTTTTGTTTTCAGTATAGGCCATTTTGTTCTTTTCCTACGAGTTTAAGGCAAAAAAAAAAAAATCTAAAATAAAAAAAATATAAGAACATTTACATATGATTTTTTTTTTTAAATTCTTTTTAGAACAGGCCATTTTATTCTTTTCCTCCGAGTTTTCATCCCGTCAAGGCAACTCGTCCAGCTTCGAAAGGTTATGACTCAGTAAAGCATGAGGCATTTTATTTATTACATCGCAGCAAAAAACAAATAAAGGCAATGCAAGTGACAGCCAATAATTTACATCCAAAATTTTTAAAGAAGATAACTTCTTTAATAGAAGATAACGTTATGTAATATATTATTTTTTGGTTGTAAATTATTGGCTGTAACTTGCATTGCCTTTATTTGTCTCTTAAGTGTACTGGAAGCGAGCGTGGCGGCGTGCGTCAAGCTGTCCATCCCGCTGTTGATTACGTGGGGAATAAAATAAGTGAAAATGGAAGGAAGGCTACAAATCATCCTTACGTGTTGCCGACTGTGTGTTTTTCCCTTTGCTTTTCATTATGTTGTCTCTGTCTGTCTGTCTGTCTGTCTGTCTGTCTGTCTGTCTGTCTGTCTGTCTGTCTCTCTCTCTTTTTTTTTTCTCTCTCTCTCTCTCTCTCTCTCTCTCTCTTCTCTCTCTCTCTCTCTCTCTCTCTCTCTCTCTCTCTCTCTCTCTCTCTCTCTCTCTCTCTCTCTCTCTCTCTCGCTCTCGCTCTCGCTCTCGCTCTCGCTCTCCTTCCTTTCCCTTCTCTCTCTCTCCTTTCTCTTTCTCTCTCCTTTCTCTCTCTCATCTCTCTCTCGTGGAGGATGAAGAGGGAGAAGGAAGAGGAGGAGGAGGGAGAAGAAATAGTAGATGAAAAAGAAAGAAAGCAGAGAGAGAGAGAGAGAGAGAGAGAGAGAGAGAGAGACAGAGACAGAGACAGAGACAGAGACAGAGAGAGAGAGAGACAGAGACAGAGACAGAGACAGTCCGCCGTACAAATCTCTTTCACACATTTAACGTTGTCGTATCAGTCAGAAACGTGTGCAAACTTCTCTCGAAAGGCACAGCTGTCTTGCTGCACCCATAAAGGATGCATGCATGTGGCATATCCCAAAACAATTTATCAGAAACACCCAAAAATCTTCAAGTACTATATTTATCTCTTGTTTTTACGTGCTTCTGAATCTGCGCGGGGAGAGGAGGCCTTCCTCCTGTTACGTCACCGAGCCGTGCAGCGTCGTCTGCAAACCTTGAGGAGTGTTTTGAGAACTCGGGGAATTTGCAGATTTTGATTGCGGATTATTTAAAAATGGCTGACTGGATGCAAAAAGGGACGGCATATTGTTGATATACTCGTTAATGGCTATAATTTGATTGCATTAAATCAGGAATGATGAAATGGTCTGGACGATTACTTTAAGGAACGGGAGATATGAGAAAGAATATGAAGAGGAGGAGGAGAAAAAGGAGGAGGAAGAGGAGGAAAAGGAAAAGGAAGAGGAGGAGAAGGGACAGAGGGATAGACGTAACCTCCTTCACCAGCAGCGAGGAAGAAGGTCAAATGGTTGGTGGTGACTAGATCGTGGTGGGGAGCTTTGTATGTGGTTTCGGAAGGTCACTATGAACTCAACTCGTCAATGTAGTTATTCATTCCTTTTGAAAACCTTTTGTATGCATTTTTTTTAGTTAGAATTCCACCACTGAGGGTTATCGAACTTCGCTGGTTGTCACTTTTTAACTTTCCTTGGACACTTAATGGGAATGAGGCACTAAATAAGGAGGGATTTTTTTTTCTTTTTCCGACGACGATATTCCGATTCGCAGACAGGCAGCAGGCGACTCCCATTCCCACAACAGAGGTGAATGCTTGTCTCAGGCACCTTAAATTTGCAGAAATTCAAATATTTCCTCTAAACCACCCAGGTGTCAGCTAAGCGTGGTCGTTACCCAGATTTTACTCGACATTTAAGCTCAATGAAGGAGATGAATTGGTGCTGGTGACTGGGTATTACTGGAGCATATTTTCTATCTCCCATAATTCGTGCTACATAGTTTTACTGATGGTGGTTACTGTTGGTTTGTGCAACTTTTTTTTTAACTTTCTTTACGCAAGGGACGTTGGGCCTCGCTGGATACATGGAAGGGACGACCTACACTTCACCAGCCCTTTGAGGGACCTACAGAGACCTACAGGGGAGCAAGGCGGAACCCAGTTAGGGCGAGGGAATATCAGGGACACACTGCAACACACTAGAAATCCAGGGACAGTAGTAGTAGAGAGTTGTAGGGAATTTTGTATCAATTTTACGTTTATAAATTTAGGGAGAGCTAATTTGATATATTTTACAACCACTTGGCTAGTAGCTATGACACCTTTTTCCTTATAATTTATCCTCAGAGGTCTAGAGGCGATTGAAGGGCTGTATTATCCTATAGCGAGGAGTTTTCCTTTCGGTGCTAATAGTAAACTTCCGTCATTCTTACATCAACAAGAAATCGCATCCAATTTTCCAGATAACACAATCATTTACATTTCCAGATACTTCGGTGGCGGGACATCCAGCACTGGAATATAGTGCAATACCAGACGCCCTAAGAGACACTGCAAGGGTCTGGTGGTGTCCCTGGTTGAGAGGTAATGCGGCCTCTGTCAACTCGGAGGCTGTAGCAGACGCCCACGTGGGTCTGGAGCGCGGGGGATAGCACGCTACCAGTCCAGCCTTTGGGAGAATACTGGCACCTCCCTGACGGTGCCACTGCCGGCCCACTGAGAAAGCAAGTTCCCAGCCATGTTTCACCGCCAAGTTGCCAACCGCACAATGCATTTAAACGTCGCCTTTGCCAAATATACCAACAATACTTACATACGATACCACCACACACATAATCCTGCTACGATTCGTAAACGTGAGGCAAAACACGAATACAGTATAAGCCAGTCACCCAACGTAGCTCTGCCAGCGAGAACACTATCAACACCTGCATGAAGACGACACAAGATATATGTATTTCCTTCTTTACGAGGGGATTCTATGGGTTACGAGCTTCGGAATGAGGGGAACATGGCCAGTATGACACCCTGGGCAGAGGGAGACGGCAGCAGAGAGCCGCGATCAGCTGAGGGGAGTGCCAAGTTGAGGGGAAAGCCAGAGGGTTGGTATCGACTTGGGGGGGTTTTGAGCAACTGGTGTAAATGTGCGTGGTCAGCGTCATCCACCTAACCAACCAGCAACCCAGTCACCTAATCCTCGATTAACCCTCCATTATCCATGCATTCATCCACCCAGCAACCCAGTCAACTAACCCTCAAATATCCATACATTCATCCACCCAGCCAACCAGCAACCCAGTCAACTAACCCTCGAATATCCATACATGCATCCACCCAACAACCCGCAAGCCAGTCAAATAATCCTCCATTATTCATACGTTCATCCACTCACCCACATACACACCCATTCACCCTGCTGTTCAACCATTCCTCCATCGCCATAAACCAACAAGCCATCTATCCAGGCAACCAAACAGCCAGTTAGCCAGCCATCCTGTTAGCCACCAATCAAGCTAGCAAGTCAATCAGCCCAACAACCAATCAGCCATTTAGCTATCTAGTCAGACAGCCAACAAGAGTTGGTGTACACAGTGTTGCTTCATCACAAACAGAAACACACAAATATCCGTTTCTCGTGGTATATAAGTCTTTAATCGAAACACATACCGAAAAAAACATATGGCGAGTATTTCATATGAAAGTTTTCATGTATATCATTCTCATTTATATTTATAATGAATACACACATCGATATAAATATTACGGTCTTTTTGGTGACGGGTCAAAATAACCGGATGAAATACAAGTCAGGAAACAATACCATGCGTATGATAAAAACCACGTTGCGCTGGACTTGGATAACGTAGTAGTACAATAACTCTCGTCCGGAATTCAATACAAAAAACGGAAATATATCCATTGAGCATCACAGCTTTTGAAATTTCAGATTTACCAGACACTGGAAATACGTGATATGCAAACAAATGCAAAATCAGACAAAATCACGAATATTAATGTATGATGACAAAAATATAGGTCACGTTGGCAGGAATATTAAATGTTTTGTGAATATGCAATCATGAATTACTGTTATATTGTTCACGCAACACAGACTACAGTTCAGCCAACACAACTCATCCCCTTTTCCACAATTTTTCTAGTATGATACATGAAACACTCGCTTCAAATACCATAGATAGATGGATAGAAACACCATATACTACATCTTTATCCTAAAATAATACCAAAATAGATATATAGACGAAGATACAAGATAAAGATAGATTGACCAAGATCATAGTACCAAACTACAAACCTTGAAAAGGACAAAAATATTACGAACAAAAAGTGAAATATGAAATCCTGATGAAAAGGTGGAAGGAAAAAATCTGCGCTGCAAGGGAGGAATCCGTGCGAGGAAGAGGAAGAGGAGGAGGTGGAGGAGGTAGATGCTAGGGAGGAGGAGGAGGAGGAGAGGAGGAGGAGAGGAGGAGGAGGAGGAGAGGGGGAGGAGGATAAGCCAGGATTAATGAGTCACCCGCACCCAACAGCAGCGTGGCGGGGAGGGACGGCCAGAGGAAGGGAAGAAAAAAACGTAAAGGTATAACTTGAGGCTAGTGGTTAAGAATTTTTATATAATATCTTGAGTACGAAGAAAAAATAAGATACTTTTCTAAGATTTTTCTTTTCTTTTTTAGGTTAAGAAGAGTGCGATATTCCATTTTTTTTTTTCAGTGTTTTTTTGGGTACGTATACAATTTGTACTAACAATATCATTATAATATCCATGTTTTCATAACCATTGCAATTTTAGATCATTATCATATTTCCCCCTAGTTAAATATAGATATTCTGAAATGTAAGATTTTTTTACCAAATTGTATTTATGTGTAACGAAGGAAAAGATTGGCATGTCCTCTTATACAATGTACACTTATACATTAATACAAGAAAGAAGCAGAAGCGTCCAACACTCTTTATATTCTAGTTTTTTTTGCCTTTTTTCTTCCTTGTCTGTCAAAAACCTTAATACTCCCGGGAAAAACTTCATCACTAGTCCCATCACGGTACCAATTACTCAATAAAAATGAATAACAAAAAAGCCTCCAAAGCTAACAGGAAAAACTACGGCCCAAACGCTTACATAAATTGAGCAAAACATTAAAAAATTCCACACGAGGTATTGACACAGTGGAATGAGGACGTCTTTGGCCCCCGGGGAGGAAAGGGGAGATGGAGGGAGAGAGGGAAGAAGGTGGAAAAAGGGAGGGAAAGAGGAGAGGGGAAAAAAGAGGGGAGGGGGACATTTATTGGGGGATGGAGGAAGGGGAGGAAGGGGTGAGGGGAATTTGGGGAGAGGGGGAAAAGGGGGGAGGAGGAAATACATGTTATTTTAAGGGGGACGTAAAGGAGGCTGGGGGAGGGTCCTCACTTACCCCCCCGCTGGATGGACATAACGTGCCGTATGCTGAATCTTTATTTCCCCCCGAGAGTAATGTCAACAAGGTAAAAGGAAAAGGAAAAATGACACACACACACACAACCCACACCCCACACACACACACACACCACACACCACACACCCCCCAACCCACACACCCACCCACACACAACACCCACACACCACACAACACACACACACCACACACACACACCACACAACACACACACACACCACACACACACCCACACCACACAAACACACCACACACAAAACACACACACCCACACACCACAACACCACACCACACACACACACAACACACACCACCCACACACACACACACCACACACCCCAAAAACACACACACACACAACACACACAAAACACCACAACACAACACACACACACCACACACCCCCCACACACACACACAAAACACACACACACACACACACACACACAAACACACACACACACCAACACACACACACACACACACACACAAACACCCCACACAACACACACAACACACACACACACACACACAACACACAACACAACCCCAACACAACACACACAACCCCAAAAACACCACACCCACACACAACCAACACACACACACACACACACACACACAAACACACACACCACACACAACACAACACACACACACACACACACACACAAACACACAAAACCCACACCACACACACACACACACCCACACACAAACACACCAAAACACACCCACACACACACACACACAAACACACACACACACACACACACACACATAGATAGAGATATAGAGAGAAAAGTAAGGAGATGCAAAAAGATGGAAGGGAAAACGAAACACACACACATATATAGATAGACAGATATACATAGATAGAGAGATATAAAGAGAAACAAAAGAGGGAGAGAGAGAGAGAGAGAGAGATGCATTGGGTGTATATATTCAAGTAGTACTCAAATCCACTTTATTTCCAAGCTGTTAAAAGCATTCGTCGATAAGGACCAATCTATCTGCATCCATTTAGTGGGGACCCAATAAACGAGGGTGCACAGATACATAATTGTATATATTTTCAGCGCATGCATGTTGAATAACCTTAATTATACTGAAAAAGCTAGAAAAATTTATATATACATCCCTCACAAAAATATTCTTTTAAAAATACAATAAATAAATAAAAAGGAAATAAAATGTACTGAAACAAAAACAGGGAATAATCTAAAATAAAATAAATTAAAGATTATCAACAAAATACTTTCAACATATCACACCTATTTTTGTCCTATATAATTATAACAAAAAGGTGAGAAATACTTTCAGAGTTTGTAAAGAGAAAACTCCGTATTGGAGCAGCGAGAGAGAGAGAGAGAGAGAGAGAGAAGAGAGGAGAGAGAGAAGAGAGAGAGAGAGAGAGAGAGAGAGAGAGAGCCCGAAGCGAGCGACGCGAGCGAGCGAGCGAGAGGAGAGAGAGAGAGAGAGAGAGAGAGAGAGAGAGACGAGAGAGAAGAGAGAGAGAGAAGAGGGGGAGAGAGAGAGAAAAGAGAGAGAGAGAGGAGACGAAGAAAGAGAGAGAAGAGAGAGAAGAGAGAGGGGAGGAAGAGAGAGAGAGAGAGAAGAGAAGAGAGAGAGAGAGAGGGGAGAGAGAGAGAAGAGAGAGAGAGAGAGAGAGAGAGAGGAGAGAGAGAGAGAGAGAGAGAGAGAGAGAGAGAGAGAGAGAGAAATACAACATAATGAAAAGCAAAAGGAAAAACACACAGTCGGCAACACGTAAGGATGATTTGTAGCCTTCCTTCCATTTGTCACTATTTTATTCCTCAGGTAATCAACAGCGGGATGGACAGCTTGACGCGCGCCGCCACACACCAACACTCGCCGCCGGGACACTTCCAGACACACGGGAGAGCTAAATGCCTCCTTGATAACCACACACAAAAAACAGTCCTGCCATTCATTTTTCTTATTTCCACTCTCTGTATTAGTATTTTTTTTTGGCTACGTCATTTTTTTTCTAATGTTTTGATGTTTAAAGAAAATAAAAAATAAAATTAAAGTTAATAAGAGAAAATATTACAAGTCTTGCCTGTTTTATTTCCACTCTCTGTAATTGTAGTTTTCTCTTCTCGTCAAATACTCTTCGGTCTGTGATTTTTTTTTTTCTTTAAGTATAATCGTATGTGTGTGGTTTAATAATTTTTTTTTACTTGCATAATTTGTACTCGTTTCTATTCGTTCATTTGTCGTATTTCCACTCTCTGTATTGTAGTTTTCTCTTTTCGTCAAATACACTTCTGTCTGTGGTGGGTTTTGTATTTTTTTCTTTTACATATAAACGTAAGTATGTGCATGGTTTGAATTCTTCTTCCTTACTTGTTTCCTTTTTAATCTTTTCTTCAAGCTCATCACATTTAGTTTGGACGCAGGACATTAGGACTCTCATAACGTGATATCATGCGTTATCTTTATTAATGTATTTGCAATGTCTCTGAGTTATACGCATTACAAGATTTCCACGAAAACATGATTTACTCGGAAACATCTCTTACAATCTCGCACACTGACGTATAAATAAAAACATATCTTTAACAAAAAGGAGTAGGTTCAGTTTTGTTCTTCATCTGATATTTTCTTTAATTCCGATATCACGGTATTTTTCTGGAAAAGGATTTGTGTTTCATTTAGTTTAATTATGTATCTATTTGAATATATTTTTTTTTTGTTTAATTTAACTATTTTTATTTTTAAAAAAAAAAAAAAAAAAAACAAATGA
>JACEEZ010014188.1:0-24678 GCA_016584305.1 Chionoecetes opilio | reverse complement strand
CTGCATATCTAGCATCAACGTTTTGATAGGAAGTAATAGTGTATAAAATTTTGTCTCTTTTTTTTGCTCACTCGCTGTAACCCTTAGTTTGCTCGCATTAAATTTTCAATCTCTATCTTATAATTAGCCCCATTTTCCAATTCTTTTGGTATCTATAGCATGTACCGATAAGGAAAAAGTAGGTGGTCAAAATGGAAATGGATAATAAAACTACTGCAAACTGGCACCGTGACGGGTGAGCACTGAGCAGTGCCTCCCGACAGGAGAGATAGTTCTCAGCAGAGCTATCAGACCCCTCACCTGTCACGGCGTTAGTTTGCAGTAGTTTTACTTTTGTACCCATTTTGACCATCTACTTTTTTCTTTAGCGGTACATGCTACATACCAAAATAATAAAAAAAAAGCGTGCCAATTTTTAAAGTGATTGAAAAGTTATTGCGAGCAAAACTATAGGAGTTACATAGAGTTGAAGCAAAAAAAGTGAGACAAAATGTTTATACACTATTTTACTTTCCTTCAATTATCTTAAAGTAATCGTCCAGACCATTTCATCATTCCTGATTTAATGCAGTCAAAATATAGCCATGATCGAGTATATCAACAATATGTTGTCACTTTTTGCATCCAGTCACCCGTTTTTAAATGATCCGCATTCAAATTCAAATTCCCCGAGCTCTCAAAACACAACTGGCGGACAGCAGACGACGCACCACGGCTCGGCAACGTCACACGAGTGAACCTCCCAGCCCTGCCTGATACAAATACACGGAGACACGGAGAAAAATGTAGTACTTGGGGAATTTTGGGTGTTTCTGATATTTTTTTTGCGATATGGCATATATTTTGCATCTTTCATGGGTACAGCAAGAAAGCTGTGCCTTTGCAGAGAGATTAGCACCCATTTCCGGACCTATTTGACCATGATATGTCTGTGCAGTGCCTGACAGTGGCGGGTGAGAGGAGCGCGGTATGAAGCACATTGTCTAGCCGCGCTCCTCTCACCCGCCACTGCCAGGCGCGCACAGACATTATCATGGTCTAATAGGCCAGAAATGGGTGCTAAGCTCTCTGCAAAGGCACAGCTTTCTTGCTGTATCCATGAAGGATGCAAATATATGCCACATCGCAAAAAAAATATATCAAACACCCAAAATTCCCAAAGTACTACATTTTCTCCGAGTCTCCGTGTATTTGTATAGGGCCGGGCTGGGAGGCTCACTCGTGTGACGTCGCCAGCAAGTTTCCCGCCACGGCTGGAATGGGGCTGTTGTTTTTCCCGCGCTTTTTACAAAAGTCATGTTTTTAGGGAAATAAAGCGTGGAAATGAATAATTTCTTGTGGATTAGGTATTTTGAATTCAACATAATTATGCAAAGAAAAAATGGGTCTGGACGATTACTTTAATATAGTGTAGTCTTACTGTAATTTTGTAATGCTCATGATATGCAGCAATATACCATGAACATGAAGGCTCAGTTTTGCTAAGTATAATTTGGTAGCTTGGTAATATCGGGTAAGAGTGCAACATTTCAATGCACTGAAAACCTGAAAATCCGCCTACTCTTGTGATGCCATCAACTCGAGGTCCAGGCCAGTCATGACAATATTTTTTATCCTATTAGTTTTGAATGGCATATTATTGTTGGAACAATTACTGCCTCATTCAATGAAACAAACAAAATATGCCTATCTTGTGTAAAGCCCCGTTCACATTTTCACGACTCTCGGCGGCGACCAGTCACGATTTGCTGAGTCAAGCTGTGTCGGCGCCGGTCGTCATGTGGGTCAGCATCAGGCCCAGACCGTCGCCGTTGGGTCGTGGGAGTCGTGAAGCGGCGCGCGGGGGTTCCCGACTGTGTGGTACATACCTCGGTCTATTTGTATAGTTAGGTGAGCGTACGTACATTATTAGGTTGATGCTATTAACCCTTCACGCCCAGATCTTTCCTTGGTCTATATAAAATTGTCTGTTGTTAGCCATAAAATAACAAAAGTAACTGAATATACTAAATTAGCTCGTCGACAAGGATACTAACAGGTCATATCTATAAAATATTGCTTATAGTCACTAAAAATCGTCTAATGTTGGTCAAATTACAATGGAAATTACGTCCTGGGACTCAAGGGTTAATGCAAACTGAAGGGGCAGAATTGGGTGATAGAAAGATGCGCTAATTCCTTATTCTTTGTAAAATTCAAATTACAGAAATTCAGCAGCTTGTGTTCCCATTAGATAAGTTCTTAATGGACTGTAACCTATACCTTTCCCTTTGATGTTTGGTACGTCATAAAGTTAAGCATTTGCATATAATGAATGAATAACCACATTCCATTCTCCTATAGCCTCTCATACCGCCCTGACCTCGCCAAGCTTATATGACGAGGAGCAACGCAGCTTCAAAGTATTAGCAAAGATAATTTAGAATGGGTATAATTTCGTTATTGGCACTAATGTCTGCACACACACTATTGTTTTTCTGATCCATTTAGATGTGTTTTTCACTCGTTTTCCGGCGGAAATCAATATATTATGTCTTATACTGGGACAACTCTCACTCATGTTAGGAAAAAACAACAATACGTAGGTATTTCAGCTAAAAACGGTTAGGTTAGGTTAGACGTGAGGTTTGATGGTTATAATGGACGAGAACTGCGCGGTCGCTACCGCCGTTACCACTTACGATTTCTATTTACTTTTTGCTCAGTATGCTGTGGGCAGTATTCATTTTCTTCGCGTAACCTTCAAAACGTCCAGGCTACACATAGTGAAGAAATTATAATACGTCGTTGTCCAATAGCGCATACAGACACCCCCTCCCCTTCCACCCCCCCCCCCCCCCCCCCCCCCATCCTTAACCCCTTCACGCCCAGAGCTTTCCTTGGCTATATAAAAAGTTGTCTGTTGTTAGCCATAAAATTACGAGAAGTAACTGAATATACCAAATTATAATATAATATTTATATTATAATTATATATATATAGTTAGTGGACAAGGCTACTAAACAGAACATATCTATAAAATATTGCTTATATTCATTAAAATCGTCTAATGGTACCCAAATTACAATGGAAATTACGTTCTGGGCCTCAACGGGTTAATGAGGTTAGGTTAAGGTTCGGTTAGGTTAACAATCCCGCCAGGGGGTCGAGGGGGTAGAGCCAGTCCGTTAGGAGGTTAGATTTGGTTAGGGTAATAATCTTTCCGCATGCCAGATTAATCCAAAACTCATCAAAACTATTTGTGTAAATAAAGTTTCGTCCTCAAAGTGTTGCCCAATAACGAAAATTTACTCGATAATGTAGGCAGTGTTCCCTCAGCCGTCCCGTCATCCACACAACTTCCCTGCAACCCCGAACACAGGTGGGTTAACACTGACTGCCACTGACCTGCGTGCTGCTGCAGTGTCCTGCTTGACCTGCCACACACAACGGCTGCAGCAGGGACGCCGCGGGACTCCATAACCACGTTTTAAAAAAGACACAGACACGCTTACACCCTCGCCACCATGTCAAAAAACGGTCAACAACAACACGTGGTCTCGGTCTTGGGGCTTGGCGCACAAATCAAGCAAATTTTTAGTAGTAGGTGTTACTATTCCACTCTACTTAAAAACTCATAAAGTAGAAGTATAATTAGAAGTAGAAGTAGTAGTAGTAGTTTGAAGTAGGTGTTACATAGTCCCTCTTACTAAAAAAACCCCTTAAGTAGCAGTAGCATAGAAGTAGTAGAAAATTGTACGTAGTAGTTGTAGTAGGTAGTAGAATATGTTGCACAATTCCACTCTTTACTTAAATTAAAAAACCCTTAAATTTTGCAGTAGCAGTCATTTCCTAACCTTTCGTCATCCCTTTCATGTAACAAACAAATAAATAAAATAAATCGATGCGTAAAACATTGATGAAAACACACAAAACCTATGAGTTTGTTTAAAATTATATCAGTAATTTTGTGTCATGCATATAAAAAATCCACATTTACCACGGTTTTAATAATAATAATTCAGTCTTTATAACTCTTAATATTAATAAGAATAAAGAAAAGAAAGTGGAACAGGTCACACTTTTTTATTATTCTTGCCTATAATCACTTCATTAGTTTAAAAATTCGTTATGTATTACAAAAAGGCAATTAATGGACGCAGCTATCTATGTACTTAACCTAATTCCCTTCCTTCCCTTCCCACGTGAGCTAATAGAGGCGACACATCAGTTTTTATTCGCTCTGAAATTGACCTCTTTACCACCCTTCCCCCGCTGGCCGGGTAAATACTGCACTGTGGACATGAATGACGCCTGTGTTACTGCCCCCGTCTATCTTCCCTTTTCCTTGCAAGACAACATGAGAACGCCATTTTGTGAACAGGAATTTCAAGTTTTTTCTTTTTTGTGTGTTGGAATTTTATAGGATTCAAAGTGAGATTATTAGGGTGATTTTATTAACATTGTCATCAGTGGTAGTAGGAGTAGTAGTGTGTGGTGGTGGTAGTGGCGTACGCATATAGCTACGGGGGGGGGGGGGGGGGGGCACGGAGGGGTACGTGCCCCCCCACTGGCCATGGCTGGGTATTCTGAATAATGCTCTAATACCCACCCACTGATCTGATCTTAGACTATGCCCTCATGACCTTCACTGTGGCGTCAGAATGCCCCTGAGCTCCGCCTGCATAGTGCCCCCCCCCCCCCTCTACTCAGCAGTGGCCCCCCAGGTGCCCCCTAGTGATAGATACCTAGCTACGCCACTGGCTGGTGATGGTGGAGAGAGAGAGAGAGAGAGAGAGAGAGAGGAGAGAGAGAGGAGAAGGAGGAGGAGAGAGAGAGGAGAGAGAGAATAGAGAGGAGAGAGAGAGAGAAAGAGAGAGAAGAGAGAGTATGTTCTGTTGATAGTTATAACGCGAAAGAGTAATATTTGTGGTGGTGGTCTGTGTGTGTGTGTGTGTGTGTGTGTGTGTGTGTGTGTGTGGTGTGTGTGTGTGTGTGTTGTGGTGTGGTGTGTTGTGTTGGTGGTGTGTGGTGTGTGGTGGTGTGGTGGTGGGTGGTGGGTATGGGTTGGGTGGGTGGGTGGGTGGGTGGGTGGGTGGTGTGGGTGGGTGGTGTGGGTGGGTTGGTGGGTGGGTGTGTGTGGTGTGTGTGGTGTGTGTTTCACCCATAGTCTTGATCACGTGCTGGACTCGTGAACGCCAGCCTTGACCTTACGCGAAAGCTTAGAGGTCATAGAAACTGCTCTATAGTAACACACCAAAACACACACACACACACATCACCACACACACACACCACCACACACACACACAACACACACACACACACCACACACACACACACATACCACAACACACCATTTCAAGGTGTTATATGTGTGTGTGT
Source organism: Chionoecetes opilio (assembly GCA_016584305.1). Lineage (NCBI taxonomy): Eukaryota > Metazoa > Arthropoda > Malacostraca > Decapoda > Majidae > Chionoecetes > Chionoecetes opilio. The sequence continues at coordinate 19,313 of JACEEZ010014188.1, read as the reverse complement.
GTGTGTGTAAACCGGAGATAGAGAAATTGCACTCTCTTAACATTTGTCTCTGGTTACACGAAGAGAAGATCCGTCTGAGGCAGGCATGCATGGAGCAAAGGAAAAAAAAGTAAAGAAAAAAAAAAGTAAAGGTGCAATGCGTGGTAGAAAAAAAAATACCACCACATTAATGTAGGCTATTCTCCACTAGACAAATATCTTATAGGACTAATCTACCGTAGATAACACTTAAGTCACCTGGACCAACGTTTCTTTTTTATTTACAGAAGCGTCCTGTGGACGTTAATACTTACATTCTACATCCATGATTTCAGGAAAATTAGAAGAGGGCTATCTGGAGGTCTGTGTCATTTGTTGTTTTCTGTGTTTTATTATGGCTATAAATACAAAGTATCAAAATAAAACGATGGCGACGTTGTTACGGGCTACACTAAGTCGGCTCTATGTTTATGTTTAGAGTGTCCGCCCGCGTCGTGTGCCCGAAAAAAAAACGAGTAGGAAATTTGAAACCGTAATCTTGCAGATACGAAGCATAAAACCCGTGAAACGGGTGTTTAAACAGCATGATATAAACTACTGTTTCATTTCAGTGCACTAAAATCAGTAGTAATGCTATAATGGAAATATTGGCCCCGGGGCGACAATTGCAGGGGTTTTCTTTTATCTAGTAAAAACTAATATCTAAGAATTCACCTACTCCTATAAAATCACTAAAATCACCTACCCCTATCTATTTTCCTTGAATATCACCCCCCCTATAAATATCTTCTAAATTCCCCTATTTCCTATAAAATCTAAGAATATCCCCTACTCCTTCAATATCTACTAGAAATCCCTATTTAACATATCTCTAAATTAACCTTCCTATCAATACTAGAATACCCCCCTCCCCTATCAATATCTCAGAAAAACCCTCTCCTTAAATTTTTACTAATTCCCCCTACTCCTATCAAATCTACTAGAATATCCCCTACCCCTTTTCCCAATATCTATACAATCCCCACCTATTTCCTATCATTTACTAGAATATCCCCTACTCCTATCAATATTACTAAAAATACCACTACTCCTATAAATATTCAAAATCCCTCCCATCAATATCTCTAAAATTCATCCCGCCTATAAATACTCTAGAATTTCCCAAATGGCAAATTATCCAAATCCCCTAGATCTCCATAGGCTTCGATCCCTAGACCTTTCCCCGTCGCCGCCAAAAGGTCTCGAAACAGCCGACACTTTTCGCGCACTGCCCAAAACCCACGTTCCCGGCAGGTGGGAACTATTAACCCCCAAAACAATAGTGTATGCTTTTAGGGAATATAAAAGGGGTTTAAGGGGTTATTGTCTAAGAGGTATTTTGGGGCCCCGTTTGAAAGGGAAAAGGGGATGTTGGAGGAATGTAAATTTTCTGAAGGTGATGGGGTGGTGGTGGTCGGATTTTTCCACTGTGTAAGTAATAGCCGGGAGCCCGGGGCTGCCTTTGTTTTTCGGGGTAACTTTTTTTTTTTTTTTCGTTTTTTGTACTTGGGGGTACCCCTTAAAAAACGGAGGGGCCCTGCCCGTGGACACCCTTGGGATTTGAGATATTAACCCCATAAACCCAAAAACAAAAAAGAAAGGGGATTTTTATTTGCATGCAAATACTTAAAATCAAAATGCTCTAACCTGTTTCTACCGATTATTAATAAGCGTTCCCGGATTCCATAAATACAGTATTTTTTGCCCTCAGCCCTTTAGAAAATATTAACTTATTTTTTTCAAAACTTTTGGGGAGAATCCACTGGGAATATATGTGTATAGCCGCAAAGCCGCCCCCCGGGGGGACTTTTTTCTAGCTCCTGCGGGGGGCTATTTTGGCCTTCGGGCCCCACCTGTTTTGGGGGGGCCTTTGGCCCCCCAAAAACAGACTCTCCTAGCCCCCTTTTAAATTTCCCAAAAAATGGATTGAAAGTATTATTAAGCCTTAACCCCTCCCCCCCCCAAACCCCTTCGCTCACCCTTTCCCCCACCCCCCCCCCAAAATTTACTACCCTTACCCATCACCACACACCCATTCCTCACCCATTACCCATCACCCCCGAGCCTATTCCCTCACCCATCCCCTCACCCCCCACCTTCCTCACCCATCACCCCACACCCATACCATTCACCCCTCCTTCACGCACCCATCCAGCCATCACCCTAACATCAAGGTTTCCTCAAGTTCCTCGCAACCCACAATTTTTTTTCTCACAATTCTCGCTAATAGGCTGCTAAAAAAAGAAGAACAAAAGTGATCGGATCATCTTATAAGTGGGCTTATAATGTGCCCCCTGGTCGAGCTGGTTTCCAAAACTGTCCCCTATGAGGGATTGTGCCCCTGGGGGCGCCACCTATCGCGGACTACACCAGACACAGACCCAATTTTCGCTTAGTTATCTATGATTAACTCATTTATTACTTTTTCTTTAAACAGATTTGGTTATGTATCCAGTGCCCGAGGAGTGTTACTTCGTTGGAAGTTCAACTGCCAGAAAACAAAGAAAAATTAAGACCTGTAAAAGCTTCAGAATAGGAACTTGATCCAGTGTAGTAGATATTGGCGATGAAACCACTTTGGCTTTCAAGAATCTATAAATGATAACTGAAATGATGATTGAAATGTCATAAAAGGTGTGTGTGTCATGTTACACCTCAAAGGTACAACATTGAACGCACAAACGTAAGAGCTGGGGTGGCGCAGAACCTGATTCCAATGTCCCTTTCAAGGTGAGCCGAGGCGTGCTCACTTCGAGAGGTCAGCTGTTTTTTGATTTTAAAAGGCCCTGTGCTTTCTGTGTGATTTTGCAATCTTATGCTGACAAGAACACTCAAATCTATTGGATGGAGGCCATATCTATTCAGAGAAAGGGGACACTAAGGCATCTCTACTGATGTTTGTGGGAAAGCGAAATGATGATGTTGCGCAAGTGATTTCGCAACTCCGTCTTCAGGGGGCACTGAGTGTGATCTGGCTGCTGTCTTGATGCTCGGTACCATGCTGACTGTCGCAAAGATTTTCTCTCCTTTCGGGTCACTCCTATGGCATGCTCCATACTTTAGAATCACCGAGGACACTATGAATATCAACTCGTTTGCATCAGTTTTTGTAGAGAAGATGAACAGCTGCTCGATCAATAATGTGGAATTCTATTGAACTGCTTTCCGACTAACAGACTTATGGGATGAGCTTTCAAGGAGGACCCCATTCAGAAACTGGCGCAACCATTTGTACATGAGCTCATAGTGGCTATCCTCACCTGGCATTGCTGATAGCCTTCTATTTCGTAGTTTTCCTACGCAGACTCTCAGACTTGTGAATGTTAGCGAGGATGACTTCGGAGAGTATTGCATGAAAGACTAGCAAGCAAAGCATTCAGGATTGTTGAAAAACATGGAACCATGGACAGGACACTACAAACAATTAGCATAGTACGGACATTATTCAAAGTATTCTTGAGTGACTTCTGTTGATGCTGTTGGCAAAGGTGTCTCCCAGGCTAGATAACCCCCCATTCTAACTGCTCATTAGGCTCAATGGTCACAAATTACTCTCAAGTCCCGCAACTTGTTTGCAAGTGACCTGAGCAGAAAGATAGGGTGAGTCAAAGAAACTCCTCAAACAGCATGTAACTCTATGTGTGTGGCTGTCATACACAGGTATCGCAGGTTTCAAGAAAATCTGCATCTCAGGCAGCCGTAGCAGATCTGAAGTTATCTGGCGATATGTGATGCTGGGAGGCTTTAGTTCAGGTCTATTGTTGGATCATTTCGATGCTGATATATCCTCGCAGAATGGGAAGCAGTCCACACTTCTCTGGCTGTCTTCTCGCACAGTAGTCCCAGATACCCCAGAAAAGGGGTGAGGACGATAACGATCAAAGATCAACAGGATCCCTAAAGATTCACCGATTGTTCCATATGTCGTAGACATCCACCGATACCAGGACCCACAGCTCCATCGCCAACAAATGGAGCCACAAAGTCGTCTGCTCCCTGACAGTCACTCACTCAACACTCCGTCGCGTTAGACAGAAGCTCCGAGGCCGACCTCAGTTTTTCTACAGGATGTTCTTACCAGACAACTGCCCAGAATTCCATCCAGGATACAATACAAAAGCAAGCAGGAGCAGGGCCCATCTCCTCAGGCAAGACAAAAGTGCCTATTTACCCTGATTGACATGAGCCAGCTGGATCGCTGATACGATTGAATGACCTCCATGACCAGAGTCCAGAGCTCACATTCTGAAGACTGACAGGATTTCAGTTGCTGACATGCGAACCAGCATCTGTATCGGTTGCAGTGCAAGTGAATGTGGGCCCACCCGAGAGTTTCAATCATTCCTTACGTCTCGAGGGATGCACGCACTGATGAGTTTTGTTGGATCATTTGGTTCACTGAATGGCTGAAATTGGGCTCGCCAACTGTCCTGTCAGAAGTCGTTGGGAGGGGTTGCTAAGATGTTGGCTGGGCAGAAAGTTCTCTCAGAAATGTACGAGCCCTAAACGATGATGGCGGGAGGAGGTGTTAAGGGCCTGATCGCAGATGGCAACTTCAGACCAGCTGATGTACTTCTGAGGAGGGCTTGGATCACATATTGCCCGCCGAGCAGGACGCCCAAACTTTGGGGTTGAGGTTTTTGGTGAAGCCAGTGTTGCTGATGATGTCCCTACTCCGGGCCGAACGTGAGGGTGACTTGCATCCCCATCTGAACCCTTCCGAAATTGCTTCACCTACTACTTTGCAGCTGCCATGTCACTACGCCAGGTATGCCTCTACTAACATACTCTAATCCCGCTCCATGGAACAACTTTCTCCACTGTACAAGCATTTCATCCAGGGACAAACATGTGCACGAGACACATCGCATGAATATGGAATGGCCTGTGGAGGACCATTCATCGAGTCCACCTTCATGATATATGGTCACAGTGCGGGAGGGATCAATTGGCATAACCCTGAAGACAGAGCCTGAAGATCTGGGCACTGAGCCGCCACTATCTGCCTGCAAGATCGGGGAGTCAGATATGAATGATATGAAGTAGGAGCCCGAATACATCCAAAGTTCAGCTATGTCACAATGACAGAGTAAATGCCCTGGGATATAGCGATGCCAAGTACAGGGGGCTGGACTTCGACACAGAGACTGGATCCTGCCTCCATCCTTTGGAACCACATGATCATCCATCAGAAAGCTAATCGTGAACATCACAGTGGGAGATAGCCCTCAGCTCGTTATGTAAACGCTGTAACTGATTGGTAGGAGACACTTGTTTAAAATTTTAACATTGACCTTGCCGGAAGGATTTTAACGTACCATCCCAAAGAAATCAAAGACATGGCAATCAACTATGAATTCCATCCAAGTTGACGACTCCAAATTGTATGACTGCATGCTCTACTCAAGATTCATCACCTGTTCTCTAGTGACCGCAGTGTTGATGTGAAGGATGTTCCTCGCCTACGAGCTGGGCACCCAGTTTCCAACTGCCATGTTCACAGACGAAGGAATGCGCATGGTAAATTAAAGTCCACACTGAAGAAGTCGACTCAGGTGAAGTCTCGAAGAGGAAGAAATGACGCAACATCACAGTCATTGATGGATCGCACTTCTTTGGACCATCCACTGGCCATGCAGTGGGCACGGTAGCTGATTTCAATAAGAAAATGTTAAGGCACGGCTACTTCATACCTCTTAAAGAGTGACGTCTACCTATCTTTGATAGATACTCGAGTTTCAGTAGCAGCGTCGTCACCAGAGATGTCCAGGGAGAACAGTGTTCAGCAAAATCATCACTCCTCCCTGTCCAACCAACTACCACCAAAAGTTGTCCTGTCATCCATTGGAGAACAAAACAGCTGAACAACTTACTGTGTGAGGAACTGGTAAGACACGGCTATTGTCGTCTACGGAGCACAAGAAGCCCAAGTTTGGTGGTGACACGGTGTAGGACCCATGTCCCATCGAGATCAGGATGGAAGAAAGACGGGACAGATATGATCTAGAAAATCACAGGAAGAGCTGACACCATCTCGTCCGAAGTTCCTGAGGTGTGCTGGAGAAGCCATCACATCACTGTGGGTTTCTGATTGACACAATGTGTTTGTCCCCTCCTTCACATTACCATCAACAGACTGGGTGTACCACTATCATGGATTCCCCCCCCCGCAAGGACAGAACAATAGTGTACCTCAATTCAAACAACTGTGGCCAGCAGACGCAAATATGTCGAACAACTTTTAACCAACCCATAGCCATATCAGGATGTGACCCTGTCAGCATCGTAACTATGGGTTTTGAAAAAGGCTCTGTCATCAAAACCCTGAAAGCTGTGTTTTATGACCTATCACTTGGCAACCTGGCATGCCTCATTCCAGCAGTCCTTGAACAAGCCACTGCCGTCATCTCAGGCCTGTTATGGCATAAGAAGATGAGCACGGACATCTCCCACCAAGCTACTTGTTCTGGGGAAAAAAGAATGGGAAAGGACATATGTCCTGCCCAAATCTGGCTGTTCTATCACAACCAAAGGGAGCACTCCTTGAAAATTTTGTAAGAGGGCCCACTTCCAAGCGTACTTGTGGCGAAATCTCGATGTGAATCAGCTACCAGCTCTGACCAGAGGAATTTGCTGGGAAAAGACACCTGTACAGTGGCCTGATCCCATTCCACCTACCAGAAGATCCAGACTTGTCCCAGACTACTCTGGAGATGATCAGTTGTGCTTGCAAGCAGGTGAGTACCCCTCTGTGCTTCCGAGAAGTGCAGGGCTGTAAGACATGGTTTGCCTATGCCGATGTGTCTGTGCTTGTTTCAGGTAGATGCTCAAGACCCTAGTTTTGGGACAGAAAGGGGTTTAATATCTCACAAATAGCACATATGTGCCCCACTGGGCAAACCCTCCTGTTTTTGAAGAGGTAACCCCCCACTACAAGAAACAGCGAAAAAAAAACTTTATTCCGACAAACAAGGTTGATCAATAATCAGGCTTATGGCTCCGGACTAACAAAGCCATGATATCTAGGTCAAGGCTAGCTAATTTTTTTTTTTTCTCTCTCCTCTTCTCTCTCTCTCTCTCGTCCATCTCTCCGTCATCTTCTCTTCTCTCTCTTCTCTCTCTCTCTTCTCCTCTCTCTCTCTGGTCTCTCTCTCTCTCTCTCGTCTCGTCTCTCTCAGATCTCTCTCTTCTCTCTCATTCTCTCTCTCTCTCTCTCTCAATCGTACTCTCTCCATCCATCTCTCTCCTCTCTCTCTCTCGTAAACCTTAATCATCTATAGTCATTATCTCTATCTGTTTTATCATCTTTCCCCCTTTTTATATTCCTCCCTTTAAAATTTTTACTTCTCCATGCATTCCTCACTCGCCTCCTCTCTCTCTCTCTCTCTCGTCTCTCTTCTGTCTCTCTCGTCTCTCTCTTCTCTCTCTCTCTCTCTTTATAAATCCGTAGAGCAAACATATCAAGGCGCCTCAGAATTAGAATTGCACATGGTTCTTTCCTTCCCCTGACAATTGGCACGTCAAATCGAGTTCCTTAGTGCAATACCGTCCATTAATTATCCTTATGTAACATTTTTTTCTTTACACACAGACACACACGCACACACATAGAGAGAGAGAGAGAAGATAGAGAGGAGAGAGAGAGAGAGAGAGAGATGAAGAGAGAGAGAGAGAGAGAGAGAGGAGAGGAGAGAGAGCGTAGAGAGTAGAGAGAAGAGAGAGAGCAGAGAGAGAGAAGAGAGAGAGAGAGAGAGAGAGACCAGAACAGACAGACAGACAGACATACAACAGACAGACAGACAGAGATGAGAGAGAGAGAGAGAGAGAGAGAGACAAGACGTTTCTGTGGGTGCTCCGTCCTTTGAAGGTCAAATGACTGTGGTCCAGTGGTTGTGCTGCAGTACAAGTGTGCTAAGGTAGGACAACAAGTTTCAGAGGAAGTGTTAGAAAACCGAAAAATATGATCAGGGTTTTTGAAAGACCTGAAATTAGTTCAAGATAGTGCGTGGCGCGCAGCAGCCGTGCCTAGGCTGCCCGTCTGGCCCCCTCCCCGCCCTGCCGACCTCCAACCCGTCGTTGTTGCCAAATAAGCCTCTCTCAAAACAAAAAAATCGTTTTGATTTTTTTTTTCGATCGATTTCTCTCTATATTTACAGACCGGACCATGAACAGTTGAGACAGGGAATGAAGTGAAGTAAAAATAAAGCGCGGTGACTAGTGACCTTTGCCAGTGTTTCTTAATGACCGTGTGCCCATACTGTTTTGAAAGATGTCACTCAGCCCCACCCTGCTGTGCTCCTTAATTCCTATGAGTCCCCACCGTCTGGCCACACTGTCTCTAGCCTGCCTCCCTCCCTCCCCCATGGTCTACCACCAGCACACTCCGTTTATCAGCCAGGAGGGACCGGTCCCTGGGTTACCATCCACCAAAGTTGTGTCTGTGTGCGGTAAAGCAACTTAAAACTCATACGGTAGCTGTGAGGACCGAAAACTTGCCTCAATCTATTCACACTAGTTGTACTAACGGAACACCAGTATACAAATGTACTACACTGAGTGCATCTTACGTGCCCCAGGCCAACATAGCAAGATCCCGTGACCCTTGTTAAGCGGGAGGCACAAACACCCTCCCAACCGCTCGACTCGTCGCTCATGTGAGAGATGAGGAGAGGATTTCCCGGGAAGGCCTGGAAGGATCACAGCTCATCTACCCTCCGTCGAAAAGCTCACGGAGGAAGCTTCTTCTCGGAAAAACGCCATTATCAGGTCCATCGAGGAAGAACCGGGAGCTGGATAATACAAAACAGTGAGTGTTTGCCTCGCACTCGGACTTGCTGACAGAATAAAACCTCCAAGCAGCGCCAGGCAGCAATAAAAACTTGTTCCAGGGCTGTCAGTGCTTTCCTCAGAAACCTTGACATCACTGGGAGGAAGTCCTGCCAAGGGGCTGAGTACCTGGAGGAAGTGGTTGAATGCTCTGGGAGCCAGGAATCTAAGGTTTTACGGCAAGGCCTGACGCCCATCCCGACCTCCCTGAGATCAAGCCGCCCCCACCATCGCCCCACCGCTCCGCAGCGACTGACCCCCCCCTGCTCCCCCAAAACGCAGGAACTGACCCCGCCCTTCACCCGCTCACCTCTGCTCCCCCTGACAACAGCATGTGACCAGACCCACCCCTTTCACCCCCCACTACAACTTTCCTCCCTGCGACCACTACCCTCACAAGTTGGACTCTAGACGAAACCAGCGCCGGGTGGGCCAGGGGCGTCTGGTGCTCATGCATGACCTATGTATAGCCCCGCGCGAACACCACCCTCCTCCGCCCCGGTTGCACCACCCGCCTTCGGTGGTAATAAGGAAACAAGGGAGCAAAATAAGAATGTGGGTCGCGAGAGTGAGCGAGGACAGGCGACCCAGAGCACCAAGGCGCCAACCATCCACGTGAGACAATCCTCCCAGAAAATTTTGCAATTAGCTGCCACTGTAAAGGGCCACAGCTGTGACCCTGCTACGACCCAAACGCCGACCAGCGCCAGAGCGTCTCTTGCAGCAAATCTTGCGTAGGGAAGGTATTCGGCAGCCCTTCTCCCCGCAACTACCACCCAGCCAAGCCCGCCCCATCACACCACCACAGCCCGCGCCACTCTTGGTCGCAGCTTGGTGCCTGGGGTCATAGCCAGGGCCTGCAGTGAGCCCTCCCCCCCAACGATATCGTCAGCCGGCCCTTAAACTCTATCACCCGGACCCAGGCCCTGCGCGTCTCTCCCCCATCCTCCATGGTACGGCGCAGAACGTCCAGCATACATTAAAGATTATCTCCGCCATGTACCGTGTTCTCCGCACGAACTCGAGACCGACTCCACTGTGTAACTCCGACTAGTGCTGGACGTAGTTGTGGCGACGGGACCTGCTCAACAACGTGTTTGATCCCAAGACGTTGGCAAGTACGTGGGTACACCATTTAACAGGAGGGACCGCCCTGGAGCGTAGCAAGGTGGCGGTGTGAGCTGTCTGCTTCAAGGAAGGAGTGCAAGCCCAGCACCTCGTGTGGTCCCGCCTCCCCATATGAGGTGATGTTCTTTCCGGTTAGTGATGGCTGTATCGATCAGCCTCCTGCTCTGCGCCATGTATCGCCCGCCACGTCAGTGACCCGCATCGCTCCAGTAAATCACTGGGCCCTGGACGACCTTAACTGTTTGGAGCAACCGCTGCAGGCACCTTGGTGGGTGGGCTACGTCTCAACCACCACCTGGAACAGCTGCCTATGACAGCCTCCATCTCACTGTGCAAGGCTTGCAAACGGACCTACGTGCCTTGACCTATCACACGAGCGGGGGGGACCTGGACCCTGTCATCTCTGACCTCCAGGGGGACGCAGATCTGCTGTCACCAGCTAGGATTAGTGGGCAGCTGCTGACCACCACGCTGTCTTAACCCAGATAGAATAGGCCGTGGCTCGGACAGGCCACCTCCCGACTGTCTGGTTGGTGGGATAAGCCGGACTGGGCCCCTTGCGCACGTGACCGAGTCCACACGGCGTAGGCTACTTTGCTGCGGTGATGGGGCGGATAATACTTTTCGCGAGCCCTTCTATCCCGCTCCTGTCCCTGTCAAGACGCCATGTTCCACAAACCGCGACTACACACAAAGCCCACGAATCACACCATGGTTTTTGGCTAACCGTTGCCGTGTTCTGCCGAAGCCAAGGTACTCAGCGTGGCTCCGCTTCAAGCGGACCCGCCGTCGCTGCGCAACAAGAGGACCTGCACCGGGCGGCCTGCAGAGTATGGTGGTGTCCAGCAAATGGGACATAAAAAAGTGGGCGTAGGACTTGCGCCGCAAACTACGGAGGCCCAGGCGTGGGAACCAGACTGGTGATCCGCTAGGTTAAGGAAAAACATGGAATCACCGCCAAGATTTCAATTCGCCCCTCACCAAAAGCAGACGGAACCGCGCTGTCAGCACAGGAGAAGGCAGCCTGCTGGCTAATCTCTTCTCTGCAAAGATTAAGTGGATGCCCCCCAGCAGCCCCGCTCGTCTGGAGCAGCGTGTGAAGAAGACAGTACCACAAGGTGGAGGTGACGCAGGGCGCAGGTCTAGCACTATCTTGCGAGGGCTCGACACAAAAAACCCCTGGCCCTGATGACGTCAGCCCGCACTTTTAATAACAGTGCGACGCCGGGCATCTGTCTGTCCCTCTCACCACATGTCTTCACTGAACGAGACGGCCTCAGGAAAACTCTGGCCTTTCAGCGTGGAAGGAGGCTCAGTGTTCTCTGTTCACAAGAGTAGTTCACAGTCTGACCCCAAACTACCATGCCCACTCCTTGCTCTGTGGTGGGGAAAGTGTTCGAGGGATCTATGGCATGAGGTTCTGTCGTCACCTCAGCGACAACGCCTCATCCGGACCAACAGTTTTTGGGTTTCAGACCTTGGACGGTCCACACTCGGATCCTGCTGATGCTTTAACCCTAAAACTGGCAGACGCCCTGGATGCGGTCAGACACTATCTGTGCGGTGGCCCTTGACATAGCGGTGGCCTTTGACAGGTGTGGCACGGAAGGCCTTTCTCCGAAAAACTCCGAGCAAAAGGCATCCAGGGTGACCTCCTTCTGCTTCCTGGTGGTGACTACCTGCAGGGAGAACCATCCAGGTCGCTTACCGGGCGCCTCTGAGTCCCTGCAGTGGGAGCATCATTCCCCAGGCTTCTTGTGCTGGGGGCCGTCCTGTGGCACTCTACGTGGACGATCTTCTCCGCAGACTGCCAGCAGTCTCGCTTACGCTATTACTGTAACTCTCTCCTGGCTCCTACCCGCGACATGACAGTGGGCGTGCTGCTGATGAGGTTCATCAGCAGCTGATTGTTATACGGATGGGGTTACACTTTGCAAGTGAACTTTGCTCCGTAGAAGACACAGGCATGGTGGTTTCTCGGTCCCCCGCTGCCGGGCCAGCAGTGGAAGGGGGCTGCGGTTTGGTTGCGTTCCTCTCCCCTCCAGGGAAGCCGGCAAGGTTCTGGTAGTGGAGGGGGACTGCGAGACTAAGGTTATTGACACCACATCAACACATTGCAAAAAGGCTCTCACAGGGTCTCTGCCTGGCGAGGGATAGCCAGATTTCCTCGACAGGGTAGAGAGCTCTTGCTCTATAGTCCCTATACGGCACTTACTAGAGTACGCCGCCCTCTCCCTTGATGTTCGTTCGCCAGCCTCGCACACTCGGAGGCTGACAGCATCCAGCGTCGGCCCCTGCGACGTTGATCTGAGACCCACCAGACCCCCCAGACCCACCAGCCCTGTTCGGAGCCGGTGAGTCCTCATCGATTAAAAACACTGGAAACTCCGCAGGGAATAGTCGCGGCGCTTGTAGTAGTAGTAGTGGTATAGTAAGTAAGTTGTTTGTTGTTGTTGTTGTTGGCTGTTTGTTGTTGTTGTTGTTGTGTATTAGTAAGTAGTATGTAGTAGTAGTAATTGTGTGGTAGTGGTGGTGGTGGTGTGGTGGTGGTGGTGGTGGTGGTAGTGGTGGTGGGGACGGGTGGGTTGTAGTAGTCGTAGTAGTAGTAGTAGTAGTAGTAGTAGTGTGTAGTAGTAAGTAGTAGTAGTTGTTGTTGTTTGTTGTTGGTTGTTGTTGTTGTTTGTTGTTGTTGTGGTGTGTGGTGGTGGTGTTGGTGTGGTGGTGGTGGTGGTGGTGGTGGTTGGTGGTAGAGTAGTCAGTTGGTAGTAGTAGTTAGTAGTAGCGTAGTAGTAGTAGTAGTTGTTGTTGTTTTTGTGTTGCTGTGTTTGTTGTTGTTGTTGTTGTGGTGGTGGTAGGTGGTGGGGTGGGGTGGTGGTGGTGGTGGGTGGATGAGTGGTGGTGGTAGTCAGGTAGTCGTAGTAATAGTAGTAGTAGTCGTGTGAGTTTAGTAGTAGTATTCGTAGTAGTAGTTAGTATTGTAGCGCAGCAGCAGCAGCTAGTAGAAGTGGGTGGTGGTGGTGTTGGTGTGGTGCGGTGGCGTGGCGGTGGCGGTGCGGTGGCGTGGCGGTAGCGGTGGTGGGTGGCCGGTGGCGGTGGCGGTGGGCCGTGAGGGGTTAATATCATGTAGCTACTACTCTACAGTCTATTTTTTTTAACGGAGGCAAAGTTCCATTCTATCTTCAAGTCCATCAAGCTTAATGATGCCTCTATTTACCTGATAATAAGGGTTAACTATGATAAATACAACTTAATTTTAGAGAAGCTGTATATTCCTTTCACTGGCATCAAATATCAGTCAGTAAAGCGCAAGGGGGGAGGATTTTTGCCTCTTGAAAGAAACAGACCTATACGTATACCCATTCTAATCATAAACAAGATATTATAAAATCCGTGCAAAAACATAACTTAGAAAAAACCATAATTTACGTAGACTACATTTTGACTTTGATTTTTCTATTATTTTTTCTCTTTCCTTGACCTTATAATACTTACTACATAGGAATAAAGGGGCCATACTAATAACCTGTTTAAGACACGTATAGCCATGCAAGTATACTATAACCCCCTTCCTACACACTATAACACCGTCCTATCCAGTGTACAACTTCCTTAACACCGCTAAACAACCTTCCTAACGCAGTGTACAACCTTCCTAACACCTTAAACAACCTTCCCTAAACACTATAAATAAACCCAAAGGTAGTTGGGTGGGTGATGTCAATAGTATGTATGTATGTATGTATGAGTGTATTTAGTAGGTACTAGCACGCAAGCCGCCTCCGGCGAACATTTTTGCTTAGCTCCTGCGGAGGCTATTGGTGAGGCCTTCGCCCACCAAACCACAGACTGCTCCTATAGCCCCTTCTATGCTTTCCCTGAAATCATGGTTGTAGAAATGTATTTATTACGCCAACCTATTCACATCTACCCACACCCCTTCACTTCACCCTTCCCTCACCCCCCACCCTTCACTCACCCATTACCTACCCGACCCCGCACCCATTCCTCTCACTCATTATCCTCGCCACACCCTATTCACTCACCATTACCCATCACCCCCCATCTATTCCCCTCACCCCATCACCCTCATCCCCCACCTATTCACTCCCCCATCACCCACATCACACCCATTACGCCATCACCCCACCCCTTACCCATCCCCTACATCAGGTTTCCTTCCTCAATTCTCGCACCAATTTTTTGTGTCACAATTCTCCGCTAATATGCTGCTAAAAAAAAAAAAAAAGTTATCAGATCATCTCATAATTGGGCTTAAAACCTTCCCCTGCTCGAGCGTTTCCAAAACTTGCCATTGAGGGGATTCCGCCACAGAGGGCGGCATATGAGCGGACACACCACGACACAACAACACTACACCACACACACACACACACACGACACCACACACACTTCGCTTATATTAGTTATAGATGTATGTATGTATGTGTGTAGGGGGTACTGCGTATGTTTCGCACATGAAAAGTGAAATTAGATTAATTTCGATTTTGGCAGGGTGTTTTCTTATGTAAAATTGAATTTTAATGGTGGGATTGTTACAGTTCAACCTTTTTTTGTTTTGAGCACTTCTTGCTTATGGCAAAATGGACTTTTATATGTATATGCAAACATAGCTTAAGTGCAGATTTTGCATAGTGAATTGCTCAATGCAAAATTGAAACAGTAAATCGTCTAGAATTCTATTTTACATGGTGACATTGGCATGCCAAGTTGAGAAAAAGATTTTTGGGAAAAGAAGCAAAGCAAGCGCGATGAAAAAGAAAAAAAGAGAGAGAGAGAGAAAAGAGAGAGAGAGAGGGGAGAGAGAGAGAGAGAGAGAGAGATGAGAGAGGGGAAAAGAGAGAGAGAGAGGAGAGAGAGAGAGAGAGAGAGAGAGAGAGAGAGGAGAGAGAGAGAGAGAGAAGGAGAGAGAGAGAGAGAGAGGAGAGAAGAGAAAAGAAGAGGACTTTGAAGAAAATATCGTGCTGAAAAATTAAAAAACCAAGAAAAAATTGTGAGCGGAAAAAAATCGGGAAAAAGTCAAATAGTTAAAAGGGAAGCTATTTTATATTGATTTATATATATTTATTTATATTCTTTTTACTAAACGATACTTTGTGAACACGTCCGTTATCGGGGACAAAGGGCCGGGTTCACACGAGACACTTTTTAATGGTCGTGGCCGCCACAAAAAGTCCCGCAACAAAAAAGGGTCGCCACGAAAAGTGGTGAGTAGATGCACCTTACACACGAGCCACTGGGTTTGCGGCCACTGATGAGGTCAGTGTCATCATGGATCACCAAGTACTTTGGATCACCGATCCCAGTACTTTGCTTGAAGTATGGGTTATTATGAGTCCCCCTACCTTGTATAAAAAATAAAAATATGTTTAGTAAACACGTTTTGTCTGTAGTCATATGGCGGCAAGTGCAGGCGGCAGCTCAATACTCATCTCTCTCCACACTGATAGTACATGCAATACACAATAGGGTACGCCGTAGGTCCAATGAAAAGTGAATTATAGATTATTTCGAATTTGGCAGGGTTTTTTTCTTATGAAAAATTTTAATTTTAAGGGTAGTTTGGCCTTTTCAACTTTTTGGGTTGGGAGCACTTTTGCTATCAAAATGGACTTTTATATTTATATGCAAAACATAGCTTAAAGTACGATTTGCATAGTAAGAATTGCTCAAATGAAAAAATGAAACTAGATAAAATCGTCTTAGAATTTTCCATTTTACATAGGAATTGGCATGCCAAAGTTGAGAAAAAAAATTTTTTTGTTATACGGGTACCCATAACCACGGAAAACCAGGGTACCAAAATAGTTGGTTTGGGTTACGATGGGAGGAAGGACAAGACCAGGGCGATGGTGCCCGAAAACAAAGGGGAAAACCCTGCACCCAAGGTTGGTCAGGGAGGAGCATGTTTTCAGGGGACAGAGGAGCCATCTGGAAGGTACCTTTGGCACTTTGTACCAGAGGACCCGGTGCCATCTGAAAAAGCCTGCGTTAAAAGGTGGCTCAGGCTCTCTATGATCTGCTGGTGACATACGACTCCACCGACTCACTGATCGTACTGCAAGGTGACTCAACTAGGGCCAACACGGGGTGGAAGGTTGGTACTCACGCCCACTTGGAGAAGATGCTGGGACGCAAGCTCTTCGGAGTATATGCGTGTTGTACACAAACGAGTTCCCCCTGCCCCACCTTATCACCAGCATCGACGGGCCTACCTCATCTGACACTGGCTTCACGGGTCCAGTGTGCAGTCTGCTGTCCAGCGTGAATGAGATGCAGTAAAAACGCACAGTTCAGAGGGGTGCCGGGCGGTGAAGATCTCACGGAGATCCCGGAGTATATCCGGTCAACATGTCCACTGACCAGCAGGTCTCCTACCAGCTGGTCCAGGCTGTGAAGCGGGGCGTTCTCCCGCCCCGAGCTGCAGGAGATCAATTTGTGGCAAGGTGTCCCACTCCAGATGGCTTTACCACAGCCCAGTCGCTCGTGTACATGTGGACCAGAAAGCTGGACTGACTGGCAAAAAACTGAACACCCTGGAAATCCTAGTCAAGTACTGCCCGCAGGTGTACTTCAAACTCTACTACGACATCAAGGTTCACCACAGACTAGAGGACGGCCCCAAGCACATCCTCACGCAGCTCAGATGGGTGAGGTCGCAGCCCAAAAAAGATCCAACTGCTGTGACCTTCAAAGTGCGGACAGGAGCATGGTTCGCCACTCAGAATGTGTCCTCCTCTCGCTGATGGCGAGTCAGAGTGAGGACGACCGCAGGTTCGCCGTGACCCAGATTTTGAAGCTGAGGGCTGGCGAGGAGTATGGGGGGCACCAGTGGGAAAACTCGCATCACACCCAAGCTGAACTTGTCAGCCACCAGCCTGCAGACACTGATCAGCTGGGGAGCCTGGCCAGGTGCACGAGCCGGCATTCACCTGTTCACTGTCCGGGGATCAGATCCAGGAGTCTTGGTCAAGCCGTACGAGGTTCTGGAGTTCTCTATCCACCCCTCAGAGCACCGAAAGAGTTGTGAAGCAGGTGACAGAAGCTGCGGCAGCAGTGGTGGGGCAGGAGGCCAGAGCGGGGTTCATCCGGGCTCGGGCCCACCACCAGTAGACCAGCCCTGCTTTAGGTCTAAGAAGGACATGATGGACACGTTCTAGGGCCCAAAGTAAGGCTGTGACACTGTGATGTAGTGCCTGATGAACCAACTGATCAGAAAGAGCTTACCACGCTATCATTTGGAAAATCATATTGGTGCATGATGCAATACACAGGACCAACCGGACACTGCGTACTCATTTAAGCATTATTCGGAAAAGGGTGCAGTATAAAAGTGCGATTTTGCATAGTAAGAATTTCTCAAAATGCAAAAATGGAAAAATTTAAAAACGTCTTAGAATTTTATTTTACATAGGAAATTGGCATGCCAAAGTTGAGAAAAACTATTTTTGTTTATACGGCGGACCCTAATACAGAAGGCATAGGCCCCCCCACAAACACAAACGAAAATATGATAGGTTCAGTAATTCTTGGTCACTTACCAAACGGTATTTCAGTACCGTAGCAGAAGTCAAGCATCCCACTCATTTTTAAATTACCGCCGCAAACAAAAAACACTCACGTAGGGAGTTGCCTGGCGTAAAAAATGTATTTGGTATGTTACATTTTTTTACCTTATTGTATATTTTCACAAAAAATATTTTGCGTATGCTTCTTGAGTACTCATAATACTCGATACCAAGAAAAAAGTATCGATACTTTTGATACAAAGGTGGTATCGAAAGTATCGATATTTTGATATCCATACTCCACCACTATCCCTACTTCCCGTGTTTTGCCTGTTTTTGCTGGATTACATAATGGGTGGAAAACAAAACGGATGGCACAACGATTCAAGCAATCATTGATCTTTACAAGGCTGGGATCAATAATAAGGAAATTTGCAGAAAACGCCTTAAGTGTTGATATTCTACATTATTTTGTTATGTATATAAACATGGTTGCGTCATACGTGTAAAACATTCCCTTTTCGGAGGCGCGCAGTGATTATCCACGCACACTAGTTGACTCTGTGACGAACGAAATCGAGACAGAGAAAGCAGCGGGCGTGGTAGGGTGGTGGCAACCAAAAGTGGCTCGTGTGAATGCTGCCATTTGAAAACACGGTTTCTATCGTTGGCCACGGTGGTCGGCCACAATGGTGTGGTCGGAAAAAATGGATCCGCCCGCCACGACTCGCCACTATTTTGTGGTCGCCACAAAAAAGTGGCCCGTGTGCATGCAGCCATAGAGATGCGTGTGTTCTATTTTGACCTTTTTTTTTGTGGCGGCCACTGACCTATAAAAAGTGTCTCGTGTGAACCAGGCCTAAGTTCTCTTCCAAAAAATGGAAGCATAAAGTTCCTCAAACTGAAATAAGGGAAAACTTTGCATCTATGCGTGATTTTGTGATGGGCGGCAGAGGGAAAGTTAAAATACACGGAATCTGAATTTATGCAAAGGAGAAAGAGGAGCAGGAGAGGAAGAGAAGAAGAAGAAGAAGAAGAAAAAGAGAAGCAGAAGAAGAAGAAAGAAGAAAGAAGAAGAAGAAAGAAGAAGAAGAAGAAGAAGAGAAGAAGAAAAGAAGAAGAAGAAGAAGAAGAAGAAGGAAGAAGAAGAAGAAATAGAAGAAGAAGAAGAAGAAAGAAAAAGAAAAGAGAAAGAAGAAGAAGAAGAGAGAAAAGGAAGAGAAGAGAAGAAGGAAGAAGAAAAGAAAGTAGAAGAAGAAAAGAAGAAGAAAAAAATAAGGAAGAAGAAGAAGAAGAGGAAAAGAAAGTAGAGAAGAAGAAGAAGAAGAACGAAGAAAAAAGAAAAAGAAGATGAAAGTAAAAGAAAGAAGCTGAGTAAGGGTCATGTGGTGCAGAATAGGGGAGAGACGGGACGACGTTGTTGGAGGAAAAGAAATCCGAACTTATATATTAATTATATATTGCTTTTTTCTTGCTCTTCACCCGTTTACCGTTACATGTGTCCAGGAATACGTGAGCGAGAACCCGAACCTTTGTGGCTGCGCGTTTCTCTCGGGGACTTTATGAAAGAGCTTGGGGAAATACTTATGAAATGCCTTGCTGTGTCGCGGGTCCATTCGTGCTTCTCGGAGACGCCGGGTTGCGGGTTCAGTTTTTGGGCAGAATACAGTGAGTTGGTAATTTTAAAGGATTACACTTGTAGATTCAGGGAAAAGGTGAATGATTAATGGAGATACTTTTTTTTTTATGGAATTTCTTGAAAATGGGGCCCCCCGGGGTTAAAGGGGGGGGCTTCCCGGGGGGGTTTTTTTTGGG
>JACEEZ010014186.1:0-31248 GCA_016584305.1 Chionoecetes opilio | reverse complement strand
GCATTAATCATAAAGGTAATTTGCACCTATAGTAGTACATACATTAGCTATTAAATACAAGAGTAAGAGGTTATTTATTGTGATATAACGGTATATTGCAAGCGTTTTTCATAGTTTCTTGTAAACTGTAGCGTTATTGTATATATACAAGTAAATTTACTTACTATATTGCTGTAATCTCATAAAATGTAGTGTTTTCAATGATTTTAGCTAGTTATCATTGAAGAGTTTTTTTTTTCTACAAATTGAAGTATATTTCTTTAAATCTGTAGCTAAATAGCTTTTTATATTTGCTACAACTATATTTTACAAAATTAATAGCTAAAAATATGTATTTATCATGAAATTTGAATATCAATTTTAATCTTAAAAACAATGTTTTTTTCAAGAATTTTTATGTATTTTTGAAATGCTAAATAATGTCGAAATTTGACATTATTCAGCACTTTTACACAACTATATTTTACATTGTTATGAGCTAAAAATATGTATTTTGCATGAAATTTAGGTAGCAATTTTAATCTTAAAAACAACGTTTTTTCAAGTGTTTTAATGTATTTTTGAAAGCCTAAAAAATGTCGAAATTTAACATTATTCAGCACTTTTACACAACTATATTATACAATATTATAAGCTTAAAATATGTATTTTTCATGTAATTTATGTATCAATTTTATTCTTAAAAACAACGTTTTTTCAAGTATTTTAATGTATTTTTGAAGGGCTAAAAAATGTCAAAAATTGACATTATTCAGCCCTTTTTTTGACTGAGATTTTCAAAATGTGGAATTATAGTTGTTTTCGTTAGAAATTGCTATTTTAAACTACTGTAAGCTTATAATAGGAGTTTGAGACTCTATATTGTGGTACAATTGTATATTATACGTGTTTTTCATAATTTCTTATTAATTGTAGTGTTATATCATTAATACAAGGAATTTACGTTATGATAATGCTTTATACCCTCAAAATGTGTTCTTTTCAATGATTTTAGCTAGTTATCGGTGATATATAGCTGTTTTCCTACAAATTGAAGTATACAATCCTTTTTTTAGAATAATTTGCACCTATAAGTAGGTTACATTACATTAAGCTAATAAATAGAAGAGTAAGAGGTTATTTATTATGATATAAAGGTATATTGCAAGCGTTTTTCATACTTTCTTGTAAACTGTAGCGTTATTGTAAATATACAAGTAGTTTAAGTTATCATATTGCTATAAACCCTTAAAATGTAGTGTTTTCAATGATATTAATTATTTATCGGTGATATATAGCTGTTTTCCTACAAATTGAAGTATAAAACCCTCTTTTTAGAATAATTTGCACCTATAAGTAACTTACATTACATTAAGCTATTAAATAGAAGAGTAAGAGGTTATTTATTGTGATATAACGGTATATTGCAAGCGTTTTTCATAGTTTCTTGTAAACTGTAGCGTTATTGTATATATGCAAGTAGTTTTACTTATTATATTGCTATAAACCCATAAAATGTAGTGTTTTCAATGATTTTAGCTAGTTAACGGTGATATATAGCTGTTTACCTACAAATTGAAGTATAAAATCCTCTTTTTAGAATAATATGCACCTATATGCACCTTGCTTACATTACATTAAGCTAATAAATAGAAGAGTAAGAGGTTATTTATTGTGATATAACGGTATATTGCAAGCCTTTTTCATAGTTTCTTGTAAACTTTAGCGTTATTGTATATATACAAATAGTTTAACTTATCATATTGCTATAAACCCTTAAAATGTAGTGGTTTCAATGATATTAGCTATTTATCGGTGATATATAGCTGTTTTCCTACAAATTGAAGTATAAAATCCTCCTTTTAGAATAATTTGCACCTATAAGTAGCTTACATTACATTAAGCTATTAAATAGAAGAATAAGAGGTTATTTATTGTGATATAACGGTATTTTGCTAGCGTTTTTCATAATTTCTTGTAAACTGTAGCGTTATTGTATATATACAAGTAGTTTTACTTATCATATTGCTATAAACCCATAAAATGTAGTGTTTTCAATGATATTAGCTATTTATCGGTGATATATAGCTGTTTTCCTACAAATTGAAGTATACAATCCTTTTTTTAGAATAATTTGCACCTATAAGTAGCTTACATTACATTAAACTAATAAATAGAAGAGTAAGAGGTTATTTATTGTGATATAACGGTATATTGCAAGCGTTTTTCATAGTTTCTTGTAAACTGTAGCGTTATTGTATATATACAAGTAGTTTTACTTATCATATTGCTATAAACCCTTAAAATGTAGTTTTTTCAATGATATTAGCTATTTATTGGTGATATATAGCTGTTTTCCTACAAATTGAAGTATAAAATCCTCCTTTTAGAATAATTTGCACCTATAAGTAGCTTACACTACATTAAGCTAATAAATAGAAGAGTAAGAGGTTATTTATTGTGATACAACGTATTTTTGCAAGCGTTTTTCATAGTTTCTTGTAAACTGTAGCGTTATTGTACATATACAAGTAGTTTTACTTATTATATTGCTATAAACCCTTAAAATGTAGTGTTTTCAATGATTTTAGCTAGTTATCAGTGAGATATAGCTGTTTTCCTACAAATTGATATATAAAATCCTCTTTTTAGAATAATTTGCAACTATAAGTAGCTTACATTACATTAAGCTATTAAATACAAGAGTAAGAGGTTATTTATTGTGATATAACGGTATATTGCAAGCGTTTTTCATAGTTTCTTGTAAACTGTAGCGTTATTGTATATATACAAGTAAATTTACTTACTATATTGCTGTAAACTCATAAAATGTAGTGTTTTCAATGATTTTAGCTAGTTATCATTGAAGAGTTGTTTTTTTCTACAAATTGAAGTATATTTCTTTATATCTGTAGCTAAATAGCTTTTTATATTTGCTACAACTATATTTTACAAAATTAATAGCTAAAAATATGTATTTATCATGAAATTTAGATATCAATTTTAATCTTAAAAACATTGTTTTTTCAAGAATGTTTAAGTATTTTTGAAATGCTAAATAATGTCGAAATTTGACATTATTCAGCACTTTTACACAACTATATATTACATTGTTATGAGCTAAAAATATGTATTATTCATGAAATTTAGGTAGCAATTTTAATCTTAAAAACAACGTTTTTTCAAGTGTTTTAATGTATTTTTGAAAGCCTAAAAAATGTCAAAATTTAACATTACTCAGCACTTTTACACAACTATATTATACAATATTATAAGCTTAAAATATGTATTTTTCATGTAATTTATGTATCAATTTTATTCTTAAAAACAACGTTTTTTCAAGTATTTTAATGTATTTTTGAAGGGCTAAAAAATGTCGAAAATTGACATTATTCAGCCCTTTTTTTGACTGAGAAATTCAAAATGTGGAATTATAGTTGTTTTCGTTAGAAATTGCTATTTTAAACTACTGTAAGCTTATAATAGGAGTTTGAGACTCTATATTGTGGTACAATTGTATATTATACGTGTTTTTCATAATTTCTTATTAATTGTAGTGTTATATCATTAATAGAAGGAATTTACGTTATGATAATGCTTTATACCCTCAAAATGTGTTCTTTTCAATGATTTTAGCTAGTTATCGGTGATAAATAGCTGTTTTCCTACAAATTGAAGTATACAATCCTTTTTTTAGAATAATTTGCACCTATAAGTAGCTTACATTACATTAAGCTAATAAATAGAATAGTAAGAGGTTATTTATTATGATATAAAGGTATATTGCAAGCGTTTTTCATACTTTCTTGTAAACTGTAGCGTTATTGTATATATACACGTAGTTTAAGTTATCATATTGCTATAAACCCTTAAAATGTAGTGTTTGCAATGATATTAGCTATTTATCGGTGATATATAGCTGTTTTCCTACAAATTGAAGTATAAAATCCTCTTTTTAGAATAATTTGCACCTATAAGTAACTTACATTACATTAAGCTATTAAATAGAAGAGTAAGAGGTTATTTATTGTGATATAACGGTATATTGCAAGCGTTTTTCATAGTTTCTTCTAAACTGTAGCGTTATTGTATATATACAAGTAGTTTTACTTATTATATTTCTATAAACCCATAAAATGTAGTGTTTTCAATGATTTTAGCTAGTTATTAGTGATATATAGCTGTTTTCCTACAAATTGAAGTATAAAATCCTCTTTTTAGAATAATATCCACCTATATGCACCTTGCTTACATTACATTAAGCTAATAAGTAGAAGAGTAAGAGGATATTTATTGTGATATAACGGTATATTGCAAGCCTTTTTCATAGTTTCTTGTAAACTGTAGCGTTATTGTATATATACAAGTAGTTTAACTTATCATATTGCTATAAACCCTTAAAATGTTGTGTTTTCAATGATATTAGCTATTTATCGGTGATATATAGCTGTTTTCCTACAAATTGAAGTATAAAATCCTCTTTTCTAGGGAAGAATTTGCACTATAGTAGCTCTACATTACATTAAGCTATAAATAGAAGAATAGAGGTATATTTAGGTGATATAAACGGTATATGTAGAGGTTTTCATAGTTCTTGTAAACTGTAGCGTACTTGTATTATACTAAGTAGTTTTACTTATCATATTGCTATAAACATAAAATGTAGTGTTTTCAATGAATTAGCTATTTATCGTGATATTATAGCTGTTCCTACAAATTGAAGTTATACAATCCTTTTTTTAGAATAATTTGCACCTATTAAGTAGCTTACATTACTATTTAAAACTAATAAAAGAGGAGTAAGAGGTGATTTATTGTAATATAACGGTATATGCAAGCGTTTTTCTAGTTTCTGGAAACTGTAGCGTTATTGATAATACAAGTAGTTTTACTCTCATATTGCTATAAACCCTTAAAATGTAGTTTTCCTTTTTCTTTTTTTTTATTTTGATATTAGCTATTTATTGGTGATATTATAGCTGTTCCTCAAAAATTGAAGTATAAAAATCCTCCTTTTAGAAATAATTTGCACCTATAAGTAGCTACACTTACATTAAGCTAATAAATAGAAGAGTAAGAGGTTATTTATGCTGATAGAACGGTATATTGCAAGCGTTTTCATAGGTTCTTGTAAACTGTAGCGGTTATGTATATCTACAAGTAGTTTTTACTATCATATTGCTATAAAACCCTTAAATGTAGTTTTTTCAATGATTTAGCTATTTATTGGTGATAGATAGGTTTTCCTACAAAATTGAAGTATAAAATCCTCCTTTTAGAATAATTGACACCTATAAGTAGCTGACACTTACATTAAGATAATAAAATAGAAGAGTAAGAGGTTATTATTTGGATATAACGGTATATTGCAAGCGTGTTCATAGTTTCTTGTAAACTGTAGCGTATTGTACATATACAAGTAGTTTTTACTTATATTATTGCTATAACCCTTAAAATGTAGTGTTTTCAATGATTTTAGCTATGTATTCAGTGAGATATAGCGGTTTTTCCTACAAATTGAAGTATAAAAATACTCTTTTCGAATAATAATGCACTATATGCACCTTGCTTACAGTACCTAAGTAATAACTGGAAGAGTAAGAGGTTATTTATTGTGATTATATACGGTATATTGCCAGCCTTGTTTTCATAGTTTCTGGTAAAACTGTAGCGTTATTGTATATATGGCAAGTAGTTAATTATCATTTGCTATAAACCCTTTAAAAATGTAGTGGTGTCAATGATATTAGCTATTGGATCGGTGATATATAGCTGTTTCATACAAAATTGAAGTATAAAATACCTCTTTTAGAATAATTTGACCTATAAGTAGCTTACAGTACATTAAGCTATAAAATAGAAGAGTAAGAGGTTATTGATTGTGATATAACGTATATTGCAAGCGTTTTCATAGTTTCTGTTCTAAAGTAGCGTTATTGTATATTATACAAAGTAGTTTTACTTAGTATATTGCTATAAAACCCATAAAAAAATATAGTGTTTCAAATGATTTTAGCTAGTTTATCAGTGATATTATAGCTGTTTCCTAAAAATGAAGTATAAAATCGTCTTTTAGGAAATGTAATGCCACCTATTAGTAGCCTCCACATTACATAAGCTATTAAATAGAAGAGTAAGCGGTATTTATTGTGAATACCGGTATATTGCAAGGTTTGTTCATAGTTTCTTTGAAATGTAGCTGTTAGTATATATACAAGTAGTTTACTTATCATATGCTATAAACCCATAAGATGTAGTGTTTCAATGAATTTTAGCAGTTATCGTGAAGAATTGTTTTTTTCTAAAATTGAAGTATATTTCTTTATATCTGTAGCTAAATAGCTTTTTATATTTGCTACAACTATATTTTACAAAATTAATGCTAGAAATAGGATATTTCATGGAAAATTAGAATAGCAATTTAACTTAAAACACAATGTTTTCAAGTCTTTTAATGTATTTTTGATAAGGGATAAAATATGTCGAAATTTTGACATTATTACAGCACTTTTTACACAACTATATTTACATGAGCTAAAATAATAATTTTTCTTGAAATTTTAGGTCTCAATTTTAACCTAAAAACAACGTTTTTCAAGTGTTTTAAATGTATTTTTGAAGGCCAAAAAATGTCGAATTGACATTATCAGTAACTTTTGACCCACCTTTTTAACACTATTTACAATATTATGAGCGTAAAATATGTATTAATGAAATTTATGTATCAATTTTATCTTTAAAACAAAGTTTTTTCAGGGCCCTAGTGTTTCATGCATTTTTGAAGGGCTAAAAAAGTCGAAAATGACATTATTCAGCCCTTTTTTCGATTAGAGAAATTCAAAATGTGGAATTAAAGGGTTTTTCGTTGAAATTGCTAGTTTTAAATACTGTAGCTATAATAGGAGTTTGAGACTATATATGTGATAAAAAAAGTGTCTATTATACGGTGTTTTTCATAGTTTCTTTTAAGTGTAGTGTTATATCATTAATAGAATGAATTTACCTTAGATAATGCTTTATACCCTCAAACTGTGTTCTTTCAATAATTTTAGCTAGTTACGGTGATATTATAGCTGTTTTCCTACAAAATTGAAGTATACAATCGTTTTTTTTTAGAATAATTTGGACTATAAGTAGCTACATTACAATTTAAGATAATTTAAATAGAAGAGTAAGAGGTTATTTATTTTGATATAACAGGTATATTGCAGCGTTTTCATATTTCTTGTAAACCGTAGCGTTAATGTATATATGCACCAGTAGTTACTTATCATATTGCTATAAAACCCTTAAAAGTAGTCTGTTTCAATGATATTAAGCATTTTATCGGTGATTATATAGCTGTTTTCCTACAAAATGAATGTGTATAAAATCCCTTTTAGAATAATTTGCACATATAAGTAGCTTAAATTACATTAAGCTATAAACGAAGAGTAAAGACGCGTTAATTTATTGTGATATAACGGTATATGCAAGCGTTTTCTAGTTCTTCTAAACTATAAGCGCATGTATATTATACAAGTAGTTTCTATTCTTGTATTGCTATAAACCGTAAAAGGTAGTGTTTGTTTTTCCAATTATTAGAAGTATCCGTGAAATATAGCTGTTTTCCTTAAAAATAAAGTATAAAATCTCTTTTTAGAATAATTGCACCTATAAGTAGCTATACATTACATTAAGCTATTAATAGAAGAGTTAGAGGTATTTATTCTGATATAAACGGTTATTATTGTCAAGCGTTTTTTCATAGGTTCTTCTAAAACTGTAAAACGTTTTTGCTAAAATATACAAGTAGTTACTTATATATTGCTATAAACCCTTAATGTAGTTTTTTAATGATATTAGCTATTTACGGTGATATATAGGGTTTTCCTACCAAATTGAAGTATAAAATCCTCTTTAGAATAAATATGCACCCTATATGCAACCCTGCGTGACATTACATTAGCTATAAATAGAAGAGTAAGAGGTTATTTATTTGAGAGAACCGGTATATTGCAAGCGTTTTTTCATAGTTTTGTAACTGTAGCTTTAATTGGACATATACAAGTAGTTTTACTTATATATGCTATAAACCCTTAAAAGTAGTGTTTTCAATGATTTTAGAGTATCAGTGATATATAGCTGTTCCTGAAAATGATATATAAAATCTCTTTTAGAATACTTTGCACCATAAGTAAAATACATTACATTACGCTAATTAAATACAAAGGGTACAGAGGGTATTTATTGTGATATAACGGTATTCTTTCAACGAGTCTCTCTCCTCCTAGTTTCTTGTAAACTGTAGCTGTTATTGTATATATACAAGTAGTTTTACTATCATATTGCTATAAACCCATAAAATGTAGTGTTTTCAATGATTTTGGCTAGTTATCAGTGAAGAGGTTTGTTTTTCTATTTTCAAAATTGAAAGTATATTTCTTTATATCTGTAGCTAAAATAGCTTTTTAAATTGCTACAACTATATTTTACAAAATTAATAGCTGAAAAGGTATTTTTTTCATTTGACATTTGATAATCAATTTAATATTAAAAAACAAGTTTTTTCAGGAAGTTTGTTTTTAGAAAGAGATCAGAGGTTAGTATTGTGATATAACGGTATATTGCAAGCGTTTTCATAGTTTCTTCTAAACTGTAACGTTTTTGTAAATATACAAGAGTTTTACTTAATATAATTGCTATATAAACCCTTAAAATGTAGTGTTTTCAATGATATTAGCTATTTATCGGGATATATAGCTGTTTCCACAAATTGAAGTAATAAAATCCTCCTTTAGAATAATTGCACCTATAAGTAGCTTACACTACATAGGCTAATAAAATAGAAGAGTAAGAGGTAATTTATTGTGGATATAACGTATATTGCAAAGCGTTTTTCATAGTTCTTGTGTAAAACTGTTCGTTATGCTCATATACAAGTAGTTTACTTACTATATTGCCTATAAACCCTAATAAAGAGTGTTTCAATGATTTAGCTAGTTATCAGTGAGTATATATAGCTGTTTTTCCTTACAAAATGATATATAAAATCCTCTTTTAGAATCCCCCCCCCCCCCAATTTTGCACCTATAAGTCGCTTACATTACATTAAAGCTACTTAAATACAAAAGTAAGAGGTTATGTATGTGATATAACGGTATATTGCAAGCGTTTTTCAAGTTCTTGTAAAAAACTGTAGCGTTATTGTATATATACACAGTAATAGTACTTACTAATGACGGTAAAAACTCATAAAATGTAGTGGTTTCAATGATTTAGCTAGTATCATTGACGAGTTGTTTTTTTATACAAATTGAAGTATATTTCTTTATATCTGTAGCTAATTAGCTTTGATTATTGCTTACCAACTATATTTACAAAATTATAGCTAAAAATATGTAGTTTATCATGAAATTGAGTATCAATTGTAATCTTAAAAAACATTGTTTTTTCCAGAATTTTAGTATTTTTGAAAATGCTAAATAATTGTCGAAATTTGAATTATTCAGCCACTTTTACACAACTATATGTAATTGTTATGAGCTAAAAATATGTATTTTTCATGCAATTTACGGTAGCATTTTAATCTTAAATACAACGTTTTTCAAGTGTTTTAATGTATTATTGAAAAGCCTAAAAAATGTCGAAATTTACATTATCAGCACTTTACACAAACTATATATACAATTATATAAGCTTAAATATGTATTTTTCATGTAAATTATGTATCCAATTTTATTCTAAAAAACAAAACGTTTTTTCAAGTTATTTAATGTATTTTGATAGTGAGTAAAAATGTCGAAATTGACATATTCAGCCCTTTTGTGACGCTGAGAAGCAAATATGATGAATTATAGTTGTTTTCGTTAGAAATTGATTTTAAAACTACTGTAAGAAATAGGAGTTGAGACTCTATATTGTGTACAATAGTAATTATAACGTGTTTTTCATAATTCTTATTAATTGTAGTGTTATAATTAAAGAGACAGGAATTACGTTATGATAATGTTTATACCCTCAAAATGTGTTTCTTTTCAATGATTTTAGTAGTTATCGGGTGAATATAGATGCTTTTCCTACAAATGAAGTATACAATCCTTTTTAGAATAATTTGCAACCTTATAAGTAGCTTACATTACATTAAGCTAATAAATAGAAGAGTAAGAGGTTATTTAATGAATAAAGGTATATTGCAAGGAGTTCATACTTTTTGTAAACTGTAGCGTTCTGTATATATACAAGTAGTTTAAGTTATCATATTGCTATAAACCCTTAAAATGAGGTTTCAATGTATTACATATTATCGGTGATATAAAGCTGTTTTCATACAAATTGAAGTATAAACTCTCTTTTAGAATATTTGCACCATAAGTAGCTTACATTTCATTAAGCTATAAATAGAAGAGTAAGACGTATTTATGGTGAATAACGGTATATGCAAGCGTTTTTCATGTTTCTTCTAAAACTGTAGCGTTATGTATATATAAAGTAGTTTACTTATTATAATTGGATAAACCATAAAAATGTAGGGTTCAACGATTTTAGCTAGGATCAGTGGATAATATAGTGTTTTCCTAAAAACTTGAAGTAAAATAATCCTCTTTTTTAGAATAATGTGCATATCCTATAAGTAGCTTACATTACATTAAGCTATTAAATAGAAGAATAAGAGGTTATGTATTGTGATTATAACGGTAATTGCTAGCTTTTCAGAGTTTCTTGGAAACTGTAGCGTTATGGTATATATACAGTAGTTTTACTGTCATATTGCTATAACCATACAATGTAGTGTTTTTCAATGATATTAGCATTTATCGGTATTATATGCTGTTTTCCTACAAATTGAAGTAGACAATTGCCCCCTGTTTTTAGAATAAGTTTGCACTATAAGTAGCGTACATTACATTAAACTAATAAATAGAAGAGTAGAGGTTATTTTGGTGATATAACGGTATATTGCAAGGTTTTTCATAGTTTCTTGTAAACTGCTAGCGTTATTGTATATATACAAGTAGTTTAACTTATCATATTGCTATAAAACCATAAAATGTAGTGTTTTCAATGATATTAGCTATTTATCGGTGATATATAGCTGTTTCCTACAAAATACAAGTATTAAAATCCTCTTTTTAGATAAATTGCACCTATAAGTAGCTACATTACATTAAGTAATAAATAGAAAGAGTAAGGGTTATTTATTGTGATATAACGGTTATATGCAGCGTTTTCATAGTTCTGGTAAAACGTAGCGTTATTGTATAATTAATACAAGTAGTTTTACTTATATTTTGCTATAACACCCATAAAATGTGTGTTTTCAATGATTTAGATAGTATCGGGATATATTAGCTTGTTTCCTACAAATTGAAGTTATACATCCTTTTTTAGAATAATTTGAACTATACGTAGCTTACAGTACATTAAGCTAATAAAATAGAAGAGTAAGAGGTATTTATTATGATATACAGGTATATTGCAAGCGTTTTTTCATACTTTCTTAAAACTGTAGCGTTATTGTAATATATACAAGTAGTTAAGTTATCATAATTGACTATAATAAACCTTAAAATGTATTTTGTTTTCAATGATATTCAGCTATTTTATCGGTGATATATAGCTGTTTCTACAAAATTTGAAGTATAAACTCCTCTTGTAGAATAATTTACACCTATAAGTAGCTACATTACTAAGCTATTAAATAGAAGAGTAAGAGGTTATTTCTTGTGAATAAACGGTATATTGCAAGCGTTTTCATAGTTTCTTCTAAACTGTAGCGTTATTGTAATATAACAAGTAGTTAATATTATATTGTTTTTTTTTTTTTTTTACTATAAAACCATAAAATGTTAGTTTTTCAATGCTTTTAGCTAGTATCAGTGGAGATTAGCTGGTTTCTACAAATTGAAGTATAAAATCTCTTTTTAGAATAATATCCACCGATAAGTAGCTTCAATACATAAGCTATTAAATAGAAGAGTAAGAGGTATTTATTTATGATATAACGGTTATTGCCAGCTGTTTTCATAGTTTCTTGTAAAAAAAATGTAGGTTATGTATATATACAAGAGTTTACCTTATCATATTGCTATAAAACCCATAAAATGTAGTGTTTTCAATGATATTAGCTATTGCGTGTGATATATAGCTGTTCCTACAAATTGAAGTATAAAATCTCTTTTTAGAATAATTTGCACCTATAAGTAGCTTTACATTCATTAAGCTATAAATAGAAGAGTAAGAGGTATTTATTATGAATACGGTTATTGCTAGCGTTCATAGTTCTTGTAAAAACTATAGGTTATTTATATATACCAAGTAGTTTAATTATCATATGCTATAAACCAATTAAAATGTAGTGTTTTCAAGATATTATGCTATTTATCGGTGAATATAGCGGGTTTTCCTACAAATTGAAGTATAAAATTCCTCTTTTTTATGGAATAATTTGCACATATAAGTAGCTTACATTACATAAGCTATTAAAATAGAGAGTAGAGGTTAATTTGATTGTGAATATCGGGATATTGCAAGCGTTTTTTCACAGTTTCCTCTAAACATGTAGCGTTATTGTATATATACAAGTAGTTTTACTTATTGATATGCTAATAAACCCATAAAATGTAGTGTTTCAATGATTTTAGCTAGTATCAGATGAGTATATAGCTGTTTTCCTACAAATTGAAGTATTAAAATCGTCTTTTTAGAATAATTTTGCCACCTTATAAGTAGCTTACATTACAATTAGGCTATATAATAGAAGAGTAAGAGGTTATTTATGTGATATAACGGGATATTTGTAAGCGTTTTTCATAGTTTCTCTAAACTGTAACGTTTTTTAAATATACAAGTAGTTTTATATCATAGTGCTATCAACCCTTAAAATGTAGTTTTTTTCAAGATATAGCTATTATCGGTGATATATAGCTGTTTTCATACAAATTGAAGTATAAAATCTCCTTTTAGGAATAATTTGCACCTATAAGGAGATACACTACAATTAGCTAATAAATAGAAGAGTAAGAGGTAATTTATTGTGATTATAACGGTATATTTGCAAGCGTTTTTCATAGTTCTTGTAAACTGTAGCGTATTGTTACAATAACAAGTAGTTTTACTTAGTATATTGCTATAAACCCTTAAAATGTAGTGTTGTCGATGATTTAGCTAGTTAATCAGTGATATATAGCTGTTTTCATACAAAAATGGATATATAAAATCCTCTTTTTAGAATAATTTGCACCTATAAGTAGCTTACACTAACATTAAGTATTAAATTACAAGAGTAAGAGGTTATTTATTGTGATATAAACGGTATATTGCACACAAGCGGTTTTTCATAGGTTCTGTGAAACTGTAGCGTTCTATTGATATATACAAGTAAATTTACTTACTAATGCTGTAAACACATAAAAATGTAGTTGTTCAATGATTTTAGCTAGTTAGCATGAAGAGTTGTTTTTCTTACAATTGGAAGTAGATTTTCTTTATATCCTTGTAGCTTAAAGAGCTTTTTTATATGATACAACTATATTTTACAAAATTAATAGCTAAAAATATGTAGTACATGAAAATTTAGATATCAATTTAAGTAATAAACATTGTTTTTTCAAGAATTTTTATGTATTTTGAAATGACTAAATAATGTCTGAAAATTTGACATATTCAGCCTTTTACAAACTATATGTTCCATTGTTATGAGCTAAAAATATATGTATTTTTCAGAAATTTAGGTGTAGCAAATTTGTTCTGTTTTAATCTTAAAAAACAACGTTTTTTCAAGGTTTAATGTAAGTTTTGAAAGCCTCTAAAAAATGTTCGAAAATTTAACATATTCGCACTTTTTACACAACTAATATTATTACAATATTACAAGCTTAAAAATATGTATTTTCATGTAATTATGTATCAATTTTATCTATAAACAACGTTTTTTCAAGTATTTAAGATTTTTTGAAGGCTAAAATGTTCGAAATTTGACATGATTCAGCCCTTTTTTGACTGAGAAATTTCAAAATTGGGAAATTATAGTGTTTCGTTACGAAATTGCTATTTTAAACTACGTAAGATTATAATAGGGAGTTTGAGACCTTCTGATATTGTGGTACAATTGTATATTATACGATGTTTTTTCATAAATTTCTTATTAATTGTAGTGGTATATCATTAATAGAAGGAATTACGTTATGATAATGCTTTTATACCTCAAAATGGTTCTCTTCAATGAATGTTAGCTTAGTTACGGTGATCTAAATAGCTGTTTTTCCTACAAATTGAAGATACAATCCTTTTTTTAGAATAATTTGCACCTATAAGTAGTTACATTACATGAAGCTAAAAAATAGAATAGTAAGAGGTTATTTTATTAGGATATAAGGTATATGCAAGCGTTTTTCATACTGCTTGTAAACTGTAGCGTTATTGTATATATACTAAGGCGTTTAAGTTATCATATTGTATAACCTAAAATGTAGTGTTTGCAATGCTATTAGCATTTATCGTGATATATAGCTGTTTTCCTACAAATTGAGTTGATAATAATTACTGTTCTTGTAGAATAATTTGCATACTATATTTGAATCTTTTTAACATTGACATTAAGCTATTTAAATAGAGGAATAGGAGGTATTTCATTGGGACATAACGGTATATTGCACGCGTTTTTCCACAGTTTATCTAAACTGTGTAGCGTTATTGTATATATACAAGTTAGTTTTACTTCTTATTATATTGCTAAAACCATTAAAATGTGTAGTGTTTCACATATGAGTTTAGCTGATGTTAGACATGTTGATATATAGCTGTTTCTACAATATTGAAGTATAAAATCCTCTGTTAGATAAATCAATCCACCTATAAGTAGCTTACATTACATTAAGCGATTAAATGAAGAGTAAAGCGGTTATTATTATGATATAACGGTATATCGCCAGCGTTTTTCATTCGTTTCTTGTTAAAACTGTAGCGTTATCTGTATATATACAAGTAGTTTTACTTAGCATATTGCTATAAACCCATAAAATGTAGTGTTTTCAATGAGTATAGCTATTTATCGGTATATATAGCTGTTTTCCTACAAATTGAAGATAAAATCCTCTTTTTAGAATAATTTGCATATAAGTAGATTACATCACATTAAAGCTATTAAATAGAAGAGTAAGAGGGTTAATTTATTATGATATCAACGGTTTTGCTAGCGTTTTCATGAGGTTCTTGAAACTATAGCGTTATGTATTATATACAAGTAGTTTACTTACCAATTGCTTAGAAAATTATAACCCATAAAAGGTAGGGTTTTTCAATGATATTAGCTATTTACGGTGATATATGCGTTTTGCCTACAAATTGAAGTATAAAAATCTCTTTTAGAATAATTTGCACATATAAAGTAGGCTTTACATTACATTAAGCTATTTAAATAGAAGAGTAAGAGGTATTATTGTGATATAACGTATATTGCAAGCGTTTTTCATAGTTTCTTCTAAAATGCTCGCGTATGTTATATATACAAGTAGTATTAAGTATATATTGGCTTAACCCATATTAAAATGTAGTGTTTTCAATGATTTTAGCTAATTAGCAGTGATAAAGCTGTTTTCCTACAAATTGAAGTATACAGATCGTCTTTTTAGAATAATTGCACTTATACGTAGCTTAGACATTACATAAGCTCTTAAATAGAAGGAGTAAGAGGATTTATTGTTGATATAACGAGTATATTGTAAGCGTTTTTCATAGTTTCTTCTAACCTGTAACGTTTTGTAATATACAAGTCGTTTACTTATCAGTATTGCTATAAACTTAAAATGTAGTTTTTCAATGAATTAGCTGATTATCGGTGATATATAGCGTTTTCCTACAAATTGAAGTATAAATCTCCGTAGAATATATGTGTGCACTATAAAGTTAGCTCTACACTACTTAAGCTAATAAATAGAAGAGGAAGAGGTAATTTATTGGATTATAACGGGATATTGCAAGCGTTTTTCATAGCTTCTTGTAAACTGTAGCGTAGATACATATACAAGTAGTTTTACTATTATATGCTATAAACCCTTTAAATGTAGTTGTTTCATGATTTTAGCTAGTTATCAGTGTATATAGCTGTTTTCCTCAAATTGAATATAAAATTCCTCTTTTAGAATAATTGCACCTATACGTAGCTTACTTACATTAAGCTATTAAATAAAAGCGTAAGAGGTTATTTATTGTGATATAACGGTATTTGCAAGCGTTTTCTTAGTGTATTGTAACATTGCTACGCGTTATTGATATATACAAGTAAATTTACTTATACTATAGTGCTGTAAATATATTAAAATGGTAGGTGTTTTCAATGATTTGTATGTGTATGTATCATGAAGAGTGTTTTTTTTCTATAAAATTATTAGTGTATATATTAATCTGTAGACTATAACACTTTTTATTATGTTTGCTAGCATACTACTTGTACACAAAATTAATGAGCTCATAAAAGTAATTTATCATGAAAGTAGATATCATATTTAATCTTAAAAAACATTGTTTTCAAGAATGTTTATGATTTTGAATGCTAAATAATGTCGAATTTACATATTCAGCACTTTTACACAACTATATATTACATGTACGAAGTAAAAAAAATCATGTATTTTTAATGAAATTAGGTTAGCAATTTTAATCGTAAAAACAAACGTTTTTTCAAGTGTTTTAATGGTATTTATGAAGCCTTAAAAAATGACGAAATTTAAACATTATCAGCACTTTTACACAAACTATATATACAAATTAAGCTTAAAATATGTATTTTCAGGTAACAGTTAATCTATGTTTGTATTCATTATGTAAACGAGAGTTTTTCAAGTATTTTAATGTATTTTTGATTAGGATGTAAATTAAATTGTTCACAGAAATTGATTCAGTATTCAGCCCTTTTTTTGACTGTGAGAAATGTAGCGTATAATATGTGTGTAAGTGTAGTGAGTTTTGTTTTCGTTGATGAATTATTGTTGATGTATTTTATACTTTTATCTGTAAGCTAATAGGAGTTGAGATCTATTATTGTGGTACAATTGTATATAACGTGTTTTCATAATTTCTTCGTATTGTAGTGTTTTATATATTAAATAGAAAGGAAGTTACGTTATGATCAAGCTTTATTACCCTCAAAATGTGGTTCTTTTCAATGATTTTAGCTAGTATTTGATAAATATCGTTTTCTACAATATGAATGTTATACAATCCTTTTTAGAATAATTTGCACTATAAGTAGCTTACATTACATTAAGCGAATAAATAGAATCGTAAGAGGTTATGGTATGACCAAAAGGTTATATTGCAAGCGTTTTTCATACTTTCTGTTAAAACTGTAGCGTTATTTTATATATACAAGTAGTTTAAGTTATCATAGTGCCTATACACCCTTAAAATGTAGCGTTTGCAATGAATTAGCCTATTTATCGGTGATATATAGGATGTTTTCCTACAAAATGAAGTAATAACATCCTCTTGTTTAGTAATAATTTTGCACCTATAAGTAAAAAAAAAACTTTATACATTACATTAAGCTATTAAATAGAAGAGTAGAGGTTATTAGGTGATATAACGGTTATTGCAAGCGTTTTTCATAGTGTCTTCTATATATGGTTAGCGTTATGTATATATAAAAGTAGTTTTACTATAATTTCTATAAAACCCATAAAATGTCAGTGTTTTCAAGAATTAGCTAGTTATTAGTGAGTTATATCAGCTTGTGTTTCCTACAAATGAAATGTATATTTTTTTTTTTATTTAAAATCCACTTGTTTTTAGAATAAATCACCCTATAGCACCCCTGGCTACATTAACATAAGCTAATAAGTAGAAGAGTAAGGAGGATATTTATGGTGGATATAACGGTATATTGCAAGCCTTTTTCCTAGTTTCTTGTAAACTGTAGCTTATTGTAGATATTACAAGTAGTTGAACTTATCATATTGATTATAAACTTAAAAATGTTGTCGTTTTCAATGATATTAGCTATTTACTCGGTGATATTAGCTGTTTTCTACAAATTGAAGTATAAAATCCTCTTTTTTAGAATAATTTGCACCTATAGTAGCCTACATTACATTAAGCTATAAATAGAAGAATAAGAGGTTTTTATTGTGATATAACGGCGTATATTGCTAGCGTTTTTCTATTTTTCTTGTAAACTGTCGTTAATTTAATATACAGTAGTTTTACCTTTTAAGCTATAAAAACCCTTAAATGTTGTTTTCAATGATTTTAGGTATTATCAGTGATATATAGCTTTTTTTTCCTACAGATTGAATATAAAACCTTTTTTTTTGAATATTTGCACCTAAGTAGCTTCATTGCTTAAAGCTATTAAATACAAATAAAGAGGTTATTTATTGTAATTAACGGTATTTGCAAGCTTTTTTTTCATATTTTTTCTTGTAAACTCTCGTTATTGTATTATACAGTAATTTACTTACTATATTGGGGGAAAACTCATAAATGGTTGTTTTAAATGATTTTAGCTAGTTATCTTAAAAGTTGTTTTTTTCTAAAAATTTAAGTATTTTTCTTTATATCTGTAGCTAAATACTTTTTTTTATTTCTACAATATATTTTACAAAAATTAAATAGCAAAAATATGTATTTTTTATAAATTTAGATTCAATTTTAATCTTAAAAAATTGTTTTTTTCAAGAAAATTTTTTTTATTTTTGAAAAGCAAATAATGTCGAAATTTGACATTATTCAGCCTTTTAAAACAACATAAATTTTCATTGTTATGACTAAAAAAATGTTTTTTCTGAAATTTAGGTACATTTTTTCTTAAAACAACGTTTTTTTTAAAATGTTTTAATGTATTTTTGAAAGCCTAAAAAAGTCGAAATTTAAATTATTCGCACTTTTACACAAATTAAAAACTTAAAATATGTATTTTTTTTTGTAAATTTATGTATTATTTTATTCTTTTTTTTTAAAAAAAACGTTTTTTTCAAATATTTTAATTATTTTTTGAAGGGCTAAAAAATGTCGAAAATTGACATTTTTCAGCCCTTTTTTGTGACTGCGAAATTCGCAATGTGGAATTATAGTTGTTTTCGTTGGAAATTGCTATTTTAAACTACTGTAAGCTTATAATGAGTTTGGACACTCTAATTTGTGGACATTGTATAGGATACGTTTTTTTTTCATAATTTCTTATTAATTGTAGTGTTATATCAATTAATAGAAGAATTTCGTTATGATATGCTTTATAAATAACCCTCAAATGGGTTCTTTTCAATGATTTTAAGCTAGTTATAGGTGATATATACTTTTTTCCTGAACAAATTGAAGTATAAAATCCTCTTTTTGAATATTTGCACCTATAATTAGCTTCATTAAGCTATTAAATATTAAGCTATTTAAATAGACGATAAGAGGTTATTTATTGTGATAATAACGGTATATTGCAGCGTTTTTTTCATATTGTTTCTTGTAAACTGTATCGTTATTGTATCTTACAAGTAGTTTTTTTATCAATTGCATAACCCTAAAATGTAGTGTTTTTCTGATATTAGCTATTATCGGTGATATATACTTTTTCCTACAAATTGGAAGTATAAAATCCTCCTTTTAGAATTAAGTTTGCACCTATAAGTAGCTTACAATTCATTAGCTTTAATTAGAAGAGTAGAGGTTATTTAATTGTGATATAACGGTATATTGAAGCGTTTTTTCATAGTTTTCTTTCTAAACTGTAACGTTATTGTATATATACAGTAGTTTTAACTTATTGTATTGCTATAACCCTAAAATGTAGTGTTTTCAATTATTTTAAATAGTTAATCATTGATATATAGCTGTTTAACTACAAATTGAAGTAGAAATCCTCTTTTTAGACGAATTTGCACCTATCAGTATCTTTCATTACATGAACTCTATC
The DNA here is from genome assembly GCA_016584305.1 of Chionoecetes opilio. Classification (NCBI taxonomy): domain Eukaryota; kingdom Metazoa; phylum Arthropoda; class Malacostraca; order Decapoda; family Majidae; genus Chionoecetes; species Chionoecetes opilio. The sequence continues at coordinate 11,387 of JACEEZ010014186.1, read as the reverse complement.
ATAGAAGAGTAAGAGGTTATTTATTGTGTATAACCGGTATTTGCAAGCGTTTTTCATAGTTTCTTCTAAACTGTAACGTTTTTGTAAATATACAAGTAGTTTTCAACTTTCATAATTGCTATAAACCCTTAAAATGTAGTTTTTTTCAATGATAATTGCTATTTATCGTGCATATAGCTGTTTTCCTACAAATTTGAAGTATAAAATCCTCCTTTTAGAATAATTTGCCACATATAGTAGCTTACCACTCCATTAAGCTAATAATACGAGAGAGTAATAGTTATTTATTGATTAACGGTATATTGCAAGCGTTTTTTCATAGTTTCTTGTAACTGTAGCGTTTATTGTACATATACAAGTATTTTAACTTATTATATTGCTATAAACCCTTAAAATGTCGTGTTTTCATTTATTTAGCTATTTATCATGATATATAGCTGTTTCCTACACATTGATATATAATAAGCCCTCTTTTTAGAATAAATTTGCACCTATAAGTGCTTCATTACATTAAGCTATTTTTTAAATACAGAGTCAGGATGTTATTTATATTGAATAATAAACGGTATATTGCCAAGCGTTTTTCATAGTTTCTTTCTAAACTGTAAACGTTTATTGTATTCTACAGTAGTTTTTACTTCTTATTTTTGCTATAAACCCATAAAATGTAGTGATTTTCAGATGATTTTAGCTAGTTTCAGTGATATATAGCTGTTTTTCTCCTACAATTGATATAAAATCCTCTTTTTGATAATATGCCACCTATATGCACCTTGCTTACATTCTCGCAATAAATAGAAGAGTAAGAGGTTATTTATTGTGGATATAACGGTATATTTGCAAAGCCTTTTTCAAAGTTTTCTTGTAAACTGTAGCGTTATTGTATATATAACAACTAGTTTAACTTATATATTGCTATAAGCCCCTTAAAAGCTAGTGTTTTCAATGATATTAGCTATTTTTCGGTGTATATAGCCTGTTTTCCTACAAATTGAAGTATAAAATCCTCCTTTTTAGATAATTTTTTGCACCTATAAGTAGCTTCACTACATTAAGCTAATAAATAGAAGAGTAAGAGTTTTATTTATTGTGATATACGGTATATTGCAAGAGTTTTTCATAGTTTCTTGTAAACTGTAGCGTTATTTACATATACAAGTATTTTTACTTTATATTGCTATAACCCTTAAAATGTAGTGTTTTCAATGATTTTAAGCTATTATCAGTGATATATAGCCTGTTTTCCTCAAATTATATATAACATCCTCTTTTTTTTTAGAATAATTTGCACTATAGAGCTTACTTACATTAACTATAAATACAAGAGTACGAGGGTATTTATTGTGATATAACGTATATTTCCAAGCGTTTTTCATGTTTTTTCCTTGTAAACTCTAGCGTTATTGGTATATTAAAGTGAAATTTACTTACTATATTGCTTGTAAAACTCATAAATGTTGTGTTTTTCAATGTTATAGCTATTATCCATTGAAGATTTGTTTTTTCTAACAAATTGAATTATATTTCTTTTATATCTGTATCCTAAAATAGCTTTTTTATATTGCTACAACTATATTTTACAAAATTAATCGCTAAAATATTATTTATCATGAAATTTAGATATCCAATTTTATCTTAAAAACATGTTTTTTCAAGAATTTTTATGTATTTTTTGAAATGCTAAATATGTCCGACATTTTGAACATTTTTTCAGCACTTTTACACAACTTAATTTTAGCATTGTTTATTAGCTAAAATATGTATTTTTCATGAAATTTAGTAGCCAATTTTAATCTTAAAAAAAGGTTTTTCCAAGTGTTTTTATGTATTTTTAAGAGCCAAAAAATTCGAATTTAACATTATTCAGCCTTTTTTCAATATTAATGTATTTTTGGAAAGCCAAAAAAAGTCGAATTATTAAGCTTTTTTACACAAATTTATACAAATATTATAACTTAAAATATGTAATTTTTCATTAATTTATGGTATTAATTTTATTCTTTTTTACAAACAACGTTTTTCAGTATTTTAATGTATTTTTGAAGGCTACAAATGTCCGAAAATTGACCTTATTCACCCTTTTTTGTTACTCTGCGAAAATTCAAAATGTGGAATTAATAGTTGTTTTCGTAGAAATTGCTATTTTAACTCTGTAAGCTTTATAATTAGATTTTGACACTCTATATTGTGGACAATTGTATATTATCCGTGTTTTTCATAATTTCTTATTAATGGTAGTGTTATATCATTAATAGAAGGAAATTTTTACGTTATGATTATGCTTTATACCTCAAAATGTGTTTCTTTTCAATGATTTTTAGCTAGTTATCGGTGATATATAGCTTGTTTTCCCTCCTACAATGAAATATACAATCCTTTTTTTTAGAAATAATTTGCACCTATAAGTAGCTTACATTACATTAAGCTAATAAATAGAGGGAGTCGAAGGTTATTTTTGTGATATACCGGTATAATTGCAACGTTTTTCATAGTTTTCGTCTAAACTGTAGCGTTATTGTATAATACAGTAGTTTTACTTATTATATTGCTATAACCCATAAGATGTAGTGATTTCAAATGATTTTAGCTAGTTTCTTCAGTGATATATACTGTTTTCCTACACATTGATGTATAAAATCCTCTTTTTTGAATAATATCACGATATGCACCTTGCTTACATTACATTAAGCTAATAAATAGAAGAGTAAAGGTTATTTTTGTGATATAACGTATATTGCAAGCCTTTTTCATAGTTTTCTGTAAACTGTAGCGTATTGTATATATACAACTAGTTTTAAAACTTATCAATATTGCCTATAAACCCTAAAATGTAGTGTTTTCAATGATATTAGCTATTTATCGGTGATATATTATCTGTTTTTCCTACAAATTTGAGTAAAAAATCCTCCTTTTAGAATAATGCACCTATAAGTAGCTTACCTACATTAAGCTAATAATAGAAGGTAAGAGGTTATTTATTGTGATATAACGAGTATTTGCAAGCGTTTTCATAGTTTCTTGTAAACTGTAGCGTTTATTGTACATATACAGGAGTTTTTACTTATTATATTGCTATAAACCCATTAAATGTAGGTGTTTTCAATATTTTTGCTAGTTATCAGTGCTATATAGCTGTTTTTCCTACAATTGATATATAAAATCCTCTTTTTAGAATACTTTTGCACCTATAAGTTAGCTACATTACTAACTATTAAATACAAGAAGTAGAGGTTTATTTATTGTGATATAACGGTATATTGCAAAGCGTTTTTCATAGTTTCTTGTAAACTCTAGCGTTATTGTATATCTACAAGTAAATTTACTTACGATATTGCTGTAAACTCATAAATGTTTGTGTTTGTCAATGATTATAGCTAGTTATCATTGAAGAGTTGTTTTTTTTTACAAATGAAGTATTTTCTTTATATCTGTAGCTAAATACTTTTTATTTCTAACAACTATATTTTACAAAATTAAATAGCTAAAATATTATTTATTTATCATGAAATTTAGATATAATTTTAATTTAACAACATGTTTTTTTCAAGAAATTTTTATGTATTTTTTGAAATGCTAATAATGTCGAAATGTTGACATTTTCAGCACTTTTACCAACTATAAGTTCACATTGTTATGGAGCTAAAAATATGTATTTTTTCATGAAATTTAGGTAGCAATTTTATCTTAACAAGGTTTTCAGTGTTTTAAATGTTTTTTGAAAGCCTAAAAAATGTCGAAATTTAACATTATTCAGCACTTTTTCACATATTAATGTATTTTTTGAAAGCTAAAAAAATGTCGAAATTAACATTATTCCAGCACTTTTACAAACAATATTATACACATATTATAGCTTTAAAATATGTTTTTTCATGTAATTTTGTATTAATTTTTTATTCTTTTTTAAAAAACAACGTTTTTTTCAAGTATTTTAATGTATTTTTGAAGGGCTAAAAAATGTCGAAAATTGCTTAATCTCAGCCCTTTTTTGTGACTTCCGAATTCAAAATGTTAATTATAGTTGTTTTCGTTAGAAATTGCTATTTTAAACTACTGTAAGCTTATAATAGGAGTTTGACACTCTAATTGTGGTTACAATTGTATATTATACGTGTTTTTCATAATTTTCCTTATTGATTGTAGTGTTATATCATTAAATAGAAGGATTTACGTTATGATTATGCATTACTACCCTCAAAATGTGTTAAAAAAAGAAGTTTCAATGATTTAGCTAGTTATCGTGATATTAGCTGTTTTCCTACAAATTGAAAGATACAATCCTTTTTTTAGATACTTTGCACCTATAAGGTAGCTTACATTACATTAAGCTAATAAATAGAGGAGGAAGAGGTTATTTATTGTGATAATAACGGTATAATTGCAACGTTTTCATAGTTTCTGCTAAACCTGTTGCGTTATTTTGTATATAATACAATAGTTTTTACTTATTATATTGCTATAACCCATAAAAGTGTGTTTTCAATGATTTTAGCTAGTTATCACGTGATATAATAGCTGTTTTCTCCTAGAATTGAGGTTATAATCCTCTTTTTAGAATTAATATGCACCACGATGCACCTTGCTTACAGTACTTAAGCTAATAAATATGAAGAGTAAAGAGTTATTTTATTGTGATATATACGGTATATTGGCAAGCCTTTTCATAGTTTTCCTTTGTAAACTGTAGCGTTTTATTTTGTATATATACAAGTAGTTTAACTTATCATATTGCTATAAACCCTTAAAATGTAAGGTTTTTCATGATATTGCTTATTTATCGGTGATCTAAGTAGCTGTTTTCCTACAAATCTGAAGTATAAAATCCCTCTTTTTTAAATAATTTGCACCTATACAGTAGCTTACATTACATAAGCTATTAAATAGAAGAGTTAACGAGGTTTTTTATTGTGATATAACGGTATATTGCTAGGTTTTCATAAAGTTTCTTGTAAATGTAGCGTTATTGTATATATACAATATTTTTATTACCATATTTGCTATAACGCCTAGAAATTGTAGTGTTTTTCAATGATATAGCTATTTACGTGATATATAGCTTTTTCCCTACAAATGAGTATAAAATCCTCGCTTTTAGAATAATTTGCACCTATTATGTAGCTTACATTACATTAAGCATTAAATTAGAAGAGTAACGGTTATTTATTGTGATAGAACTGATATTGCAAGCGTGTTTTTTCATAGTTTCTTCTAACCTGTAGCGTTTATTGTATATATACAAGTAGTTTCACTTATTGTATTGCTATAAACCCATAAAATGTAGTGTTTTTCAATTATTTTTAAATAGTTATCAGTGATATAAGCTGTTTTTCCTACAAATTGAAGTGTAAAAATCCTCTTTTTTGAATAATAATGCACCTATATGCACCTTGCGTACATTACATTAGCTAATAAATAGCAAGAGTAGAGGTTATTTATTGTGATATAACGTATAATTGGCAAGCTTTTTCATAGTTTCTTTGTAAACGTAGCGTGATTGGTATATATACAACTAGTTTAACTATCATATTGCTATAAACCCTTAAAATGTGTGTTTTCAATGATATTAGCTATTTATCGGTGATTATAATACTGTTTCCTACAATTGAAGTATAAATCTCCTTTTTAGAATAATTTGCACCTATAAGTGCTTACACTACATTAAGCTAATAAATAAAGAATAAGAGGTTATTTATTGTGATATACGGTATATTGCAAACCGTTTTTCATAGTTTTCTTGTAACTGTAGCGTTATTATACATATACAAGTAGTTTTACTTATTATATTGCTATAAACCCTTAACATGTAGTGTTTTCATTTATTTTAGCTAGTTATCAGTGAATATATAGCTGTTTTCCCTTACAAATTGATATATAAAATCCTCTTTTTTTAGAAAGAATTGCACCTATAAGTACTTACATTACATTACGCTATTAATACAAGAGTAAAGTTTTTTATTGTGATATAACGGTATATTGCAAGCGTTTTTCATAGTTTTCTTGTAACTGTAGCGTTTATTGTATATACAAGTAAAGTTACTTTACTATATTGCTGTAAACTCCATAAATGTGTGTTTTCAATGATTTTAGCTAGTTATATCATTGAAGAGTTGTTTTTTTCTACAATTGAGTATATTTTATTTATAAATCTGTAGCTAAATAGCTTTTTATATTTGCTACAACCTTTATTTTACAAAATTAATAGCTAAAATATGTAGAATATCATGAAATTTAGATATCATTTTAATCTTAAAACATTGTTTTTTTCAGACTTTTTATGTATTTTTCAATGCTAAATAATGTCGAAATTTGACATTATTCAGCACATTTACAAACTATAATTTACATTGTTATGAGCTAAAAATATTTCATTTTTCATGAAATTTAGGTAGCAATTTTATCTTAAAACAACGTTTTTTCAAGTGTTTTAATGTATTTTTGGAAAGCCTAAAAAATGTCGACTTTACATTATCAGAACTTTTACACAATATTATGTATTTTGAAAGCCTAAAAAAGTCGAAATTTACCATTATTCAGCACTTTTACACAATATTATACAATATTATAAGCTTAAAATATGTATTTTTCATGTAATTTATGTATTAATTTTATTCTTTTTTAAAAACAACGTTTTTTCAAGTATTTTAATGTATTTTTGAAGGGCTAAAAAATGTCGAAAATTGACATTATTCAGCCCTTTTTGTGACTGCGAAATTCAAAATGTGGAATTATAGTTGTTTTCGTTAGAAATTGCTATTTTAAACTACTGTAAGCTTATAATAGGAGTTTGACACTCTATATTGTGGTACAATTGTATATTATACGTGTTTTTCATAATTTCTTATTAATTGTAGTGTTATATCATTAATAGAAGGAATTTACGTTATGATTATGCTTTATACCCTCAAAATGTGTTCTTTTCAATGATTTTAGCTAGTTATCGGTGATATATAGCTGTTTTCCTACAAATTGAAATATACAATCCTTTTTTTAGAATAATTTGCACCTATAAGTAGCTTACATTACATTAAGCTAATAAATAGAGGAGTAAGAGGTTATTTATTGTGATATAACGGTATATTGCAAGCGTTTTTCATAGTTTCTTCTAAACTGTAGCGTTATTGTATATATACAAATAGTTTTACTTATTATATTGCTATAAACCCATAAAATGTAGTGTTTTCAATGATTTTAGCTAGTTATCAGTGATATATAGCTGTTTTCCTACAAATTGAGGTATATAATCCTCTTTTTAGAATAATATGCACCACTATGCACCTTGCTTACATTACATTAAGCTAATAAATAGAAGAGTAAGAGGTTATTTATTGTGATATAACGGTATATTGCAAGCCTTTTTCATAGTTTCTTGTAAACTGTAGCGTTATTGTATATATACAAGTAGTTTAACTTATCATATTGCTATAAACCCTTAAAATGTAGTGTTTTCAATGATATTAGCTATTTATCGGTGATATATAGCTGTTTTCCTACAAATTGAAGTATAAAATCCTCTTTTTAGAATAATTTGCACCTATAAGTAGCTTACATTACATTAAGCTATTAAATAGAAGAGTAAGAGGTTATTTATTGTGATATAACGGTATATTGGTAGCGTTTTTCATAGTTTCTTGTAAACTGTAGCGTTATTGTATATATACAAGTAGTTTTATTTATCATATTGCTATAAACCCATAAAATGTAGTGTTTTCAATGATATTAGCTATTTATCGGTGATATATAGCTGTTTTCCTACAAATTGAAGTATAAAATCCTCCTTTTAGAATAATTTGCACCTATATGTAGCTTACATTACATTAAGCTATTAAATAGAAGAGTAAGAGGTTATTTATTGTGATATAACGGTATATTGCAAGCGTTTTTCATAGTTTCTTCTAAACTGTAGCGTTATTGTATATATACAAGTAGTTTTACTTATTGTATTGCTATAAACCCATAAAATGTAGTGTTTTCAATTATTTTAAATAGTTATCAGTGATATATAGCTGTTTTCCTACAAATTGAAGTATAAAATCCTCTTTTTTGAATAATATGCACCTATATGCACCTTGCTTACATTACATTAAGCTAATAAATAGAAGAGTAAGAGGTTATTTATTGTGATAAACGTATATTGCAAGCCTTTTTCATAGTTTCTTGTAAACTGTAGCGTTATTGTATATATACAACTAGTTTTAACTATCATATTGCTATAAACCCTTAAATGTAGTGTTTTCAATGATATTAGCTATTTATCGGTGATATATAGCTGTTTTCCTACAAATTGAAGTATAAAATCCTCCTTTTAGAATAATTTGCACCTATAAGTAGCTTACACTACATAAGCTAATAAATAGAAGAAAAGAGGTTATTATTGTGATATAACGGTATATTGCAAACGTTTTTCATAGTTTCTTGTAAACTGTAGCGTTATTGTACATATACAAGTAGTTTTACTTATTATATTGCTATAACCCTTAAAATGTAGTGTTTTCAATGATTTTAGCTAGTTATCAGTGATATATAGCTGTTTTTCCTACAAATTGATATATAAAATCCTCTTTTTAGAATAATTTGCACCTATAAGTAGCTTACATTACATTAAGCTATTAAATACAAGAGTAAGAGGTTATTTATTGTGATATAACGGTATATTGCAAGCGTTTTTCATAGTTTCTTGTAAACTGTAGCGTTATTGTATATACAAGTAAATTTACTTACTATATTGCTGTAAACTCATAAAATGTTGTGTTTTCAATGATTTTAGCTAGTTATCATTGAAGAGTGTTTTTTTCTACAAATGAAGTAATATTTCTTTAATCTGTAGCTAAATAGATTTTTATATTTGCCGAAACTTTATTTTACAAAATAATAGCTTAAAAAATATGTATTATCATGAAAAATTGTAGATTATCAATTTTAATTCTTAAAAACATTGTTTTTCAAGAATTTTTATGTATTTTTGAAATGCTAAATTAATGCGAAATTGACCTTATTCAGCAACTTTTACACAAACTATAATGTACATTGTTATGAGCTAAAAATATTTATTTTTCATGAAATTTAGGTAGCAATTTTTAATCTTTAAAAACAAACGTTTTTTTTCAAGTGGTTTTAATGTATTTTTGAAAGCCTAAAAATGTCGAAATTAACATTATTCAGCACTTTACACAATATTAATGTATTGTTGAAGCCTAAAAAATGTCGAAAAATTTAACATTATTCAGCCACTTTTACACAATATTATACAATATTTATAAGCTTAAAATATGTATTTTTCATGTAATTTATGTATTAATTTTATTCTTTTTTAAAAACAACGTTTTTTCAAAGTATTTTAAGTATTTTTGAAGGACTAAAAAATGTCGAAAAATGAAATTATTCAGCCCTTTTGTTGGATGCGAAATTCAAAAATGGGAATTATAGTTGTTTTCGGAGAACTGGCTATTTTAAAATACTGTAAGTTATAATGGAGGTTTGACACCTTATTGTGGTACAATTGTATATTATACGTGGTTTTTCATAATTTCTTATGAATTGTAGTGTTATATACATTAATAGAAGGAATTTACGTTATGATTATGTATTACCCTCAAAATGTGTTCTTTTCAATTGATTTTAGCTGTATCGGTGATATATAGATGTTTTCCTACAAATTAAAATATACAATCCTTTTTTTAGAATAATTTGACCTATAAGTAGCTTACCTTACATTAGCTAATAAATCGAGGAGTAAGAGGTTATTATTATGATTATAAGGGACTATTGCAAGCGTTTTTTCTACTTTCTTGTAAACTGTAGCGTTATTGGATATAAACAAGTAGGTTTAGTTATTCAATTGCTTTAAACCCTTAAATGTCCGCTAGTTGTTTTCAATGATATTAGCTATTTATCGGTGATATATAGCGGTTTCCTACAAATTGATGTTATAAAATACTCTTTTTAGAATAATTGCACCATAAGTAGCTACCATACATTAAGCTATTAAATGGAAGAGTAAGAGGTTATTTATTGTGATATAACGGTATAATGCAAGCGTTTTTCATAGTTTCTTCAAAACTGTACGCGTTATGTATATATACATAGTAGTTTACTTATTATATTGCTATAAACCAATAAAATGTAGTGTTTTCAATGATTTTAGCTAGTTATCAGTGATATACACTGTTTTCCTACAAAATGATGTATAAAATCCTCTTTTTAGAATAAATATGGCACCTATATGCAACTTGCTACATTACATTAGCTAATAAATAGAAGAGTAGGAGGTTATTATTTTGATATAAAACGGTATAGCAAGCCTTTTTATAGTAAAAAATTTCTTGAAACTGTAGCGTTATTGTATAATACTAAATAGTTTAACTTATCATATTTGTATAATAAACCTTAAATGTAGTGGTTGTCAAGATAATAGCTATTTATTGCGTGAATATATAGCTGTTTCCTACAAATTGAAAGTATAACCAATCTCTTTTACGAATAATTTGCACCTATAAGAGCTTACATTACATTAAGCTATTAAATTAGAAGAATAAAGAGGTTATTATTGTGATATAACGGTAATTGCTAGCGTTTTCATAGTTTCTTGTCAACTGTAGCGGCGTATGGTATATATACATGTAGTTATTATAATATTGCTTTAAACCCATAAAAATGTAGTGTTTCAATTATATTAGCTATTTATCGGTGATTATATAGCTGTTTCCTACAAAATTGAAGTATAAAATCCCTTTTAGAATAATTTGCACTATAAGGTAGCTTACATTACATTAATTAAGCTATTAAATAGAAGAGTTAAGAGGTTATTTATTGTGATATAAACGGTATATTGCAAGCGATTTTCATAGTTTCTTTTAAACTGTAGCGTTATTGTATATATACAAGTAGAGTTACTTATGTATTGCTATAAACCCATTAAAAGGTAGGGTTTTCAATTATTTAAATAGTTATCAGTGATATATAGATGTATTCCCTACAAAATTGAAGTAGACAAATCCTCTTTAGAATTAATTTGCACCATAAGTAGTTACATACATTAAGCTATTAAATAGAAGAGTAAGAGGTTATTTATGTGATAAACGGTATATTGCAAGCGTTTTTTCATAGTTTCTTTAAACTGTACGTTTTTGTAAATATATACAAGTAGTTTTACGGATCATATTGCTAAAACCCGTAAAATGTAGTTAGTTTTTTTTTTTAATATATAGCTATTATCGGTGATATATAGCTGTTTTCTACAAATTGAAGTATAAAATCCCTCCTTTTAGAATATTGCACCTATAAGTAGCTACACTACATTAAGCTAATAAATAGAGGAGTAAGAGGGTTATTATTGTGAATATAACGGTATATTGCAGCAGTTTTTCCTAGTTCTTGTAAACGTAGCGGTA
>JACEEZ010014185.1:0-38079 GCA_016584305.1 Chionoecetes opilio | reverse complement strand
CAAAAATACATTAAAATACTTGAAAAAACATTGTATTTAAGATTAATATTGATATCTAGATTTTATGAAAAATATATATTTTTAGCTATTAATTTTGTAAAATATAGTTGTAGCAAATATAAAAAGCTATTTAGCTACAGATATAAAGAAATATACTTCAATCTGTAGAAAAAAACAACTCTTCACTGATATGATAGCAATATGATAAGTAAAACTACTTGTATATATACAATAACGCTACAGTTTACAAGAAACTATGAAAAACGCTTGCAATATAACGTTATATCACAATAAATAACCTCTTACTCTTCTATTTAATAGCTTAATGTAATGTTAGATAATTATAGGTGCAAATTATTCTAAAAAGAGCATTTTATACTTCAATTTGTAGGAAAACAGCTATATATCACTGATAACTAGCTAAAATCATTGAAAACACTACATTTTATGGGTTTATAGCAATATGATTAGTAAAACTAATTGTATATATACAATAACGCTACAGTTTAGAAGAAACTATGAAAAACGCTTGCAATATACCGTTATATCACAATAAATAACCTCCTAATCTTCTATTTATTAGCTTAATGTAATGTAAGCTACTTATAGGTGCAAATTATTCTAAAAAGAGGATTTTATACTTCAATTGTAGGAAAAACAGCTATATAGTACTGATAACTAGCTAAAATAATTGGAAACACTACATTTTATGGGTTTATAGCAATATACTAAGTAAAACTACTTGTATATATACAATAACGCTACAGTTTAGAAGAAACTATGAAAAACGCTTTTAATATAATGTTATACCACAATAAATAACCTCTTTCTCTTCTATTTATTAGCTTAATGTAATATAAGCTACTTATAGGTGTAAATTATTCTGAAAAAAGGATTTTATACTTCAATTTGTAGAAAAACAGCTATATATCACCGATAAATAGCTGATATCATTGAAAACACTACATTTTATGGGTTTATAGCAATATGATAAGTAAAACTACTTGTATATATACAATAACGCTACAGTTTACAAAAAACTATGAAAAACGCTTGCAATATACTGTTATATAACAATAAATAACTGCTTACTCTTCTATTTAATAGCTTAATGTAATGTAAGCTACTTATAGGTGCAAATTATTCTAAAAAGAGGATTTTATACATCAATTTGTAGGAAAACAGCTATATATCACTTATAACTAGCTTAATCATTGAAAACACTACATTTTATGGGTTTATAGCAATATAATAAGTAAAACTACTTGTATATATACAATTACGCTACAATTTAGAAGAAACTATGAAAAACGCTTGCAATATATCATTATATCACAATAAATAACCTCTTACTTTTCTATTTAATAGCTTAATGTAATGTAATCTACTTATAGTTGCAAATTAATCTAAAAAGATGATTTTATACATCAATTTGTAGGAAAACAGCTATATATCGCCGATAGATAGCTAATATCATTGAAAACACTACATTTTATGGGTTTATAGCAATATAATAAGTAAAACTACTTGTATATATACAATAACGCTAAAGTTTAGAAGAAACAATAAAAAACGCTTGCAATATACCGTTATATCACAATAAATACCCTCTTACTCTTCTATTTATTAGCTTAATGTAATGTAAGCTACTTATAGGTCCAAATTATTCTAAAATAAGGATTGTATACTTCAATTTGTAGGAAAACAGCTATATATCACCGATTACTAGCTAAAAACATTGAAAAGAACACATTATGAGAGTATAAAGCATTATCATAAGGTAAATTCCTTCTATTAATGATATAACACTACAATTAAGAAGAAACTATGAAAAACACGTATAATATACAATTGTATCATAATATAGAGTCTCAAACTCCTATTATAAGCTTACAGTAGTTTAAAATAGCAATTTCTAACGAAAACAACTATAATTCCACATTTTGAATTTCTCTATCAAAAAAAGGGCTGAATAATGTCAATTTTCGACATTTTTTAGCCCTTCAAAAATACATTGAAACACTTGAAAAAACGTTGTTTTTAAGAATAAAATATATACATAAATTTCGTGAAAAATACATATTTTAAGCTCATAATATTGTAAAATATAGTTGTGTAAAAGTGCTGAATAATGTCATATATTGATATTTTGTAGGCTTTCAAAAATACATTAAAACACTTGAAAAAACGTTGTTTTTAAGATTAAAATTGATACCTAAATTTCATGAAAAATACATATTTTTAGCTCATAACATTGTTAAATATAGTTGTGTAAAAGTGCTGAATAATGTCAAATTTCGACATTATTTAGCCTTTCAAAAATACATTAAAATACTTGAAAAAACATTGTTTTTAAGATTAATATTGATATCTAGATTTCATGAAAAATATATATTTTTAGCTATTAATTTTGTAAAATATAGTTGTAGCAAATATAAAAAGCTATTTAGCTACAGATATAAAGAAATATACTTCAATCTGTAGAAAAAAAAAACTCTTCACTGATATGATAGCAATATGATAAGTAAAACTACTTGTATATATACAATAACGCTACAGTTTACAAGAAACTATGAAAAACGCTTGCAATATACCGTTATATCACAATAAATAACCTCTTACTCTTCTATTTAATAGCTTAATGTAATGTAAGCTACTTATAGTTGCAAATTATTCTAAAAAGAGGATTTTATACTTCAATTTGTAGGAAAACAGTTATATATCACCGATAAATAGCTAATATCATTAAAAACACTACATTTTATGGGTTTATAGCAATATGATAAGTAAAACTACTTGTATATATACAATAACGCTACAGTTTACAAGTAACTATGAAAAACGCTTGCAATATACCGTTATATCACAATAAATAACCTCTTACTCTTCTATTTAATAGCTTAATGTAATGTAAGCTACTTATAGGTGCAAATTATTCTAAAAATAGGATTGTATACTTCAATTTGTAGGAAAACAGCTATATATCACTGATAACTAGCTTAATCATTGAAAACACTACATTTTATGGGTTTATAGCAATATAATAAGTAAAACTACTTGTATATATACAATAACGCTACAGTTTAGAAGAAACTATGAAAAACGTTTGCAATATACCATTATATCACAATAAATAACCTCTTACTTTTCTATTTAATAGCTTAATGTAATGTAAGCTACTTATAGTTGCAAATTAATCTAAAAAGATTATTTTATACTTCAATTTGTAGGAAAACAGCTATATATCACCGATAGATAGCTAATATCATTGAAAACGCTACATTTTATGGGTTTATAGCAATATGATAAGTAAAACTACTTGTATATATACAATAACGCTACAGTTTACAAGAAACTATGAAAAACGCTTGCAATATACCGTTATATCACAATAAATAACCTCTTACTCTTCTATTTAATAGCTTAATGTAATGTAAGCTACTTATACGTACAAATTATTCTAAAAAGAGGATTTTATACTTCAATTTGTAGGAAAACAGCTATATATCACTAATAACTAGCTAAAATCATTGAAAACACTACATTTAATGGGTTTATAGCAATATGATAAATAAAACTACTTGTATATATACAATACCGCTACAGTTTATTAGAAACTATGAAAAACGCTTGCAATATACCGTTATATCACAATAAATTCCCTCTTACTCTTCTATTTATTAGCTTAATGTAATGTTAGCTACTTATAGGTCCAAATTATTCTAAAAAAAGGATTGCATACTTCAATTTGTAGGAAAACAGCTATATATCACCGATAACTAGCTAAAATCATTGAAAAGAACACATTTTGAGGGTATAAAGCATTATCATAAGGTAAATTCCTTCTATTAATGATATAACACTACAATTAAGAAGAAACTATGAACAACACGTATAATATACAATTGTATCACATTATAGAGTCTCAAACTCCTAATATAAGCTTACAGTAGTTTAAAATAGCAATTTCTAACGAAAACAATTCCACATTTTGAATTTCTCTATCAAAAAAAGGGCTGAATAATGTCAATTTTCGACATTTTTTAACCCTTAAAAAATATATTGAAACACTTGCAAAAACGTTGTTTTTAAGAATAAAATTGATACTTAAATTTCATGAAAACTACATATTTTAAGCTTTTAATATTGTAAAATATAGTTGTGTAAAAGTGCTGAATAATGTCAAATTTCGACATTTTTTAGGCCTTCAAAAATACATTAAAATACTTGAAAAAACATGGTTTTAAGATTAAAATTGATATCTAAATTTCATGAAAAAATACATATTTTTAGCTATTAATTTTGTAAAATATAGTTGTAGCAAATATAAAAAGCTATTAGCTACAGATATAAAGAAATATACTTCAATTTGTAGAAAAAAAACCCTCTTCACTGATAACTAGCTAAAATCATTGAAAACAATACATTTTATGGGTTTATAGCAACATGATAAGTAAAACTACTTGTATATATACAATAACGCTACAGTTTACAAGAAACTATGAAAAACGCTTGCAATATACCGTTATATCACAATAAATAACCTCTTACTCTTCTATTTAATAGCTTAATGTAATGTAAGCTACTTATAGTTGCAAATTATTCTAAAAAGAGGATTTTATACTTCAATTTGTAGGAAAACACCTATATATCACCGATAAATAGCTAATTTCATTAAAAACACTACATTTTATGGGTTTATAGCGATATAATAAGTAAAACTACTTGTATATATACAATAACGCTACAGTTTAGAAGAAACTATGAAAAACGCTTGCAATATACCGTTATATAACAATAATTAACATCTTACTCTTCTATTTATTAGCTTAATGTAATGTAAGCTGCTTATAGTTGCAATTTATTCTAAAAAAAGGATTGTATACTTCAATTTGTAGGAAAACAGCTATATATCACCGATAAATAGCTAATATCATTGAAAACACTACATTTCATGGGTTTATAGCAATATGATAAGTAAAACTACTTGTATATATACAATAACGCTACCGTTTACAAGAAACTATGACAAACGCTTGCAATATACCGTTATATCACAATAAATATCCTCTTACTCTTCTATTTAATAGCTTAATGTAATGTAAGCTACTTATACGTGCAAATTATTTTAAAAAGACGATTTTATACTTCAATTTGTAGGAAAACAGCTATATATCACTGATAACTAACTAAACTCATTGAAAACACTACGTTTTATGGGTTTATAGCAATATAATAAGTAAAACTACTTGTATATATACAATAACGCTACCGTTTAGAAGAAACAATAAAAAACGCTTGCAATATACCGTTATATCACAATAAATAACCTCTTACTCTTCTATGTAATAGCTGAATATAATGTAAGCTACTTATACGTGCAAATTATTCTAAAAAGAGGATTTTATACTTCAATTTGTAGGAAAACAGCTATATATCACTGATAACTAGCTAAAATCATTGAAAACATTACATTTTATGGGTTTATAGCAATATGATAAGTAAAACTACTTGTATATATACAATAACGCTACAGTTTACAAGACACTATGAAAAACGCTTGCAATATATCGTTATATCACAATAAATAACCTATTACTCTTCTATTTAATAGCTTAATGTAATGTAAGCTAATTATAGGTGCAAAATTTTCTAAAAAGAGCATTTTATACTTCAATTTGTAGGAAAACAGCTTTATATCACCGATAAATAGCTAATATCATTGAAAACACTACATTTTAAGGGTTTATAGCAATATAATAAGTAAAACTTATTATTGTATATATACAATATCGGGTACAGTTTAGAAGAAACTATGAAAAACGCTTGCAATATACCGTTATATCACAATAAATAACCTCTTACTCTTCTATTTATTAGCTTAATGTAATGTAAGCTACTTATAGGTGCAAATTATTCTAAAAAAAGGATTTTATACTTCAATTTGTAGGAAAACACCTATATATCACCGATAAATAGCTAATTTCATTAAAAACACTCCATTTTATGGGTTTATAGCAATATGATAAGTAAAACTACATGTATATATACAATAACGCTACAATTTACAAGAAACTATGAAAAACGCTTGCAATATACCGTTATATCACAATAAATAACCTCTTACTCTTTTATTTAATAGCTTAATGTAATATAAGCTACTTATAGTTGCAAATTAATCTAAAAAGATTATTTTATACTTCAATTTGTAGGAAAACAGCTATATATCACCGATAGATAGCTAATATCATTGAAAACACTACATTTTATGGGTTTATAGCAATATAATAAGTAAAACTACTTGTATATAAACAATAACGCTACAGTTTAGAAGAAACTATGAAAAACGCTTGCAATATACCGTTATATCACAATAAATAACCTCTTACTCTTCTATTTAATAGCTTAATGTAATGTAAGCTACTTATAGGTGCAAATTATTCTAAAAAAAGGATTGTATACATCAATTTGTAAGAAAACAGCTATATATCACCGATAAATAGCTAATATCATTGAAAACGCTACAATTTATGGGTTTATAGCAATATGATAAGTAAAACTATTTGTATATATACAATAATGCTACAGTTTACAAGAAACTATGAAAAACGCTTGCAATATACTGTTATATAACAATAAATAACCTCTTACTCTTCTATTTAATAGCTTAATGTAATGTAAGCTACTTATAGGTGCAAATTATTCTAAAAAGAGGATTTTATACTTCAATTTGTAGGAAAACAGCTATATATCACTGATAACTAGCTAAGATCATTGAAAACACTACATTTTATGGGTTTATAGCAATATAATAAGTAAAACTACTTGTATATATACAATAACGCTACAGTTTAGAAGAAACTATGAAAAACGCTTGCAATATACCGTTATATCACAATAAATAACCTCTTACTCTTCTATTTAATAGCTTAATGTAATGAAAGCTAATTATAGGTGCAAATTAGTCTAAAAAGAGCATTTTATACTTCAATTTGTAGGAAAACAGCTTTATATCACCGATAAATAGCTAATATCATTGAAAACACTACATTTTAAGGGTTTATAGCAATATGATAAGTAAAAATACTTGTATTAATACAATAACGCTACAGTTTACAAGAAACTATGAAAAACGCTTGCAATATATCGTTATATCACATTAAATAACGTCCTACTCCTCTATTTATTAGCTTAATGTAATGTAAGCTACTTATAGGTGGAAATTATTCTAAAAAAAGGATTGTATTCTTCAATTTGTAGGAAAACAGCAATATATCACCGATAAATAGCTAATATCATTGAAAACACTACATTTTATGGGTTTATAGCAATATAATAAGTAAAACTACTTGTATATATACAATAACGCTACAGTTTACAAGAAACTATGAAAAATGCTTGCAATATACCGTTATATCACAGTAAAAAACCTCTTACTCTTCTATTTAATAGCTTAATGTAATGTAAGCTAATTATAGGTGCAAATTATTCTAAAAAGAGGATTTTATACTTCAATTTGTAGGAAAACAGCCCTATATCACCGATAAATAGCTAATATCATTGAAAACACTACATTTTAAGGGTTTATAGCAATATGATAAGTAAAACTACTTGTATATATACAATAACGCTACAGTTTACAAGAAACTATGAAAAACGCTTGCAATATACCGTTATATCACAATAAATAACCTCCTACACTTCTATTTAATAGCTTAATGTAATGTAAGCTACTTATAGGTGCAAATTATTCTAAAAAAAGGATTGTATACTTCAATTTGTAAGAAAACAGCTATATATCACCGATAAATAGCTAATATCATTGAAAACGCTACATTTTATGGGTTTATAGCAATATGATAAGTAAAACTACTTGTATATATACAATAACGCTACAGTTTACAAGAAACTATGAAAAACGCTTGCAATATACCGTTATATCACAATAAATAACCTCCTAATTTTCTAATTATTAGCTTAATGTAATGTAAGCTACTTATAGGTGCAAATTATTCTAAAAAGAGGATTTTATACTTCAATTTGTAGGAAAACAGCTATATAGTACTGATAACTAGCTAAAATAATTGGAAACACTACATTTTATGGGTTTATAGCAATATACTAAGTAAAACTACTTGTATATATACAATAACGCTACAGTTTAGAAGAAACTATGAAAAACGCTTGCAATATAATGTTATACCACAATAAATAACCTCTTTCTCTTCTATTTATTAGCTTAATGTAATATAAGCTACTTATAGGTGTAAATTATTCTGAAAAAAGGATTGTATACTTCAATTTGTAGAAAAACAGCTATATATCACCGATAAATAGCTGATACCATTGAAAACACTACATTTTATGGGTTTATAGCAATATGATAAGTAAAACTACTTGTATATATACAATAACGCGACAGTTTACAAAAAACTATGAAAAACGCTTGCAATATACTGTTATATAACAATAAATAACTGCTTACTCTTCTATTTAATAGCTTAATGTAATGTAAGCTACTTATAGGTGCAAATTATTCTAAAAAAAGGATTGTATACTTCAATTTGTAAGAAAACAGCTATATATCACCGATAAATAGCTAATATCATTGAAAACGCTACATTTTATGGGTTTATAGCAATATGATAAGTAAAACTACTTGTATATATACAATAACGCTACAGTTTAGAAGAAACTATGAAAAATGCTTGCAATATACCGTTATATCACAATAAATTCCCTCTTACTCGTCTATTTATTAGCTTAATGTAATGTAAGCTACTTATAGGTGCAAATTATTCTAAAAAAAGGATTGCATACTTCAATTTGTAGGAAAACAGCTATATATCACCGATAACTAGCTAAAATCATTGAAAAGAACACATTTTGAGGGTATAAAGCATTATCATAAGGTAAATTCCTTCTATTAATGATATAAAACTACAATTAAGAAGAAACTATGAAAAACACATATAATATACAATTGTATCACAATATAGAGTCTCAAACTCCTATTATAAGCTTACAGTAGTTTAAAATAGCAATTTCTATCGAAAAAAACTATAATTCCACATTTTGAATTTCTCTATCAAAAAAAGGGCTGAATAATGTCAATTTTCGACATTTTTTTAACCCTTCAAAAATACATTGAAACACTTGAAAAAACGTTGTTTTTAAGAATAAAATTGATACATAAATTTCATGAAAACTACATATTTTAAGCTCTTAATATTGTAAAATATAGTTGTATAAAAGTGCTGAATAATGTCAAATTTCGACATTTTTTAGGCCTTCAAAAATACATTAAAACATTTGAAAAAACGTTGTTTTTAAGATTAAAATTGATACCTAAATTTCATGAAAAATACATATTTTTAGCTCATAACATTGTTAAATATAGTTGTGTATAAGTGCTGAATAATGTCAAATTTCGACATTATTTAGCCTTTCAAAAATACATTAAAATACTTGAAAAAACATGGTTTTAAGATTAAAATTGATATCTAAATTTCATGAAAAATACATATTTTTAGCTATTAATTTTGTAAAATATAGTTGTAGCAAATATAAAAAGCTATTTAGCTACAGATATAAAGAAATATACTTCAATTTGTAGAAAAAAAAACCTCTTCACTGATAACTAGCTAAAATCATTGAAAACACTACATTATATGGGTTTATAGCAATATGATAAGTAAAACTACTTGTATATATACAATAACGCTACAGTTTACGAGAAACTATGAAAAACGCTTGCAATATACCGTTATATCCCAATAAATAACCTCCTACTCTTCTATTTAATAGCTTAATGTAATGTAAGCTACTTATAGTTGCAAATTATTCTAAAAAGAGGATTTTATACTTCAATTTGTAGGAAAACAGCTATATATAAACTGATAACTAGCTAACATCATTGAAAACACTACATTTTATGGGTTTATAGCAATATAATAAGTAAAACTACTTGTATATATACAATAACGGTACAGTTTAGAAGAAACTATGAAAAACGCTTGCAGTATACCGTTATATAACAATAATTAACCTCTTACTCTTCTATTTATTAGCTTAATGTAATGTAAGCTACTTATAGGTGCAAATTATTCTAAAAAAAGGATTGTATACTTCAATTTGTAGGAAAACAGCTATATATCACCGATAAATAGCTAATATCATTGAAAACGCTACATTTTATAGGTTTATAGCAATATGATAAGTAAAACTACTTGTATATATACAATAACGCTACCGTTTACAAGAAACTATGAAAAACGTTTGCAATATACCGTTATATCACAATAAAAAACCTCTTACTCTTCTATTTAATAGCTTAATGTAATGTAAGCTACTTATACGTGCAAATTATTCTAAAAAGAGGATTTTATACTTCAATTTGTAAGAAAACAGCAATATATCACCGATTAATAGCTAATATCATTGAAAACACTACATTTTATGGGTTTATAGCAATATGATAAGTAAAGCTACTTGTATATATACAATAACGCAACAGTTTACAAGAAACTATGAAAAACGCTTGCAATATACCGTTATATCACAATAAATAACCTCTTACTCTTCTATTTAATAGCTTAATGTAATGTAAGCTACGTATAGGTGCAAATTATTCTAAAAAGAGGATTTTATACTTCAATTTGTAGGAAAACAGCTATATATCACTGATAACTAGCTAAAATCATTGAAAACACTACATTTTATGTGTTTATAGCAATATAATAAGTAAAACTACTTGTATATATACAATAACGCTACAGTTTACAAGAAACTATGAAAAACGCTTGCAATATACCGTTATATCACAATAAATAACCTCTTACTCTTCTATTTAATAGCTTAATGTAATGTTAGATAATTATAGGGGCAAATTATTCTAAAAAGAGCATTTTATACTTCAATTTGTAGGAAAACAGCTTTATATCACCGATAATTAGCTAATATCATTGAAAACACTACATTTTATGGGTTTATAGTAATATGATTAGTAAAACTACTTGTATATATACAATAACGCTACAGTTTAGAAGAAACTATGAAAAACGCTTGCAATATACCGTTATATCACAATAAATAACCTCCTAATCTTCTATTTATTAGCTTAATGTAATGTAAGCTACTTATAGGTGCAAATTATTCTAAAAAGAGGATTTTATACTTCAATTTGTAGGAAAACAGCTATATAGTACTGATAACTAGCTAAAATAATTGGAAACACTACATTTTATGGGTTTATAGCAATATACTAAGTAAAACTACTTGTATATATACAATAACGCTACAATTTAGAAGAAACAATGAAAAACGCTTGCAATATAATGTTATACCACAATAAATAACCTCTTTCTCTTCTATTTATTAGCTTAATGTAATATAAGCTACTTATAGGTTAAATTATTCTGAAAAAAGGATTGTAACGTCAATTTTGTAGAAAACAGTATATACACGCAACCGGATAAATAGCTGATATCTTGAAACACTACATTTTATGGGGTTTATAGCAATATGATAAGTAAAACTACTTGTATTATACAATAACGCTACAGTTTACAAAAAACTAGAAAAACGCTTGCAATATACTGTTAATAACAATAATAACTGCTTACTCAAACATTCTATTTAATAGTTAATGTAATGTAAGCTACTTATAGTGCAAATTATTCTAAAAAGAGGATTTTATACATCAATTTTGTAGGAAAAACGGCTATATATCACTTATAACTAGCTTAAATCATTGAAACACTACATTGTTTATGGGTTTATAGCAATATAATAAGTAAAACTACTTGTATATATACAATTACGCTAACAATTTAGAAGAAACTATGAAAAACGCTTGCAATATACCATTCTCCTCAACAATAAATAACCTCTTACTTTTCCTTTTAATAGCTTAATGTATGTAAGCTACTTGATAGTTGCAATTATCTAAAAGATGGGATTTTTACATCAATTTGTAGGAAAACAGCTATATATCGCCGAAGATAGCTAATATCATTGAAAACACTACATTTTATGGGTTTATAGCAATATAATAAGTAAAAACTACTTGTAAATACCAATAACGCGACAGTTTAGAAGAACAATAAAAAACGCCTTGCATATACCGTTATATCACAATAAATACCCTCTTACCTCTTCTATTATTAGCTTAATGTAATGTTAAGCTACTTATAGGTCCAAAATTTATTCTAAAATAAGGATTGTAGACTTCATTTGTAGGAAAACAGCGGATATATCACCGATTACTAGCAAAACATGGAAAAGAACACATTATGAGGGTATAAAGCATTATCATAAGGTAAATTCCTTTCTATTAATTATATAACACTACAATTAAATACAGAAACTATGACAAAACTACGTATAATATACAATTGTATCATAATATAGAGTCTCAAACTCCTATTATAGCTTACAGTAGTTTAAAATAGCAATTTCTAACGAAACAACTATATTTCCACATTTTGAATTTCTCTATCAAAAAAAAGGGCTGATATGTCAATTTTCGACATTTTTTATAGCCCTTCAAAGATACATTTAAACACTTGAAAAACGTGTTTTTTTTTAGGAAATAAAATATATACATAAATTTCTGAAAAATACATATTTTAAGCTCAAGAATATTGTAAAAATATAGTTTGTAAAAGTGGCTGAAATATGTCATGGATATTGATATTTTTGTAGACTTTGTTTTCCAAAATACATTAAGCACTTGAAAAAACGTTGTTGTTAAATAAAATTGAGACCTAAATTTTCATGAAAAATACTATTTTTAGCTCATAACATTGTTACATAAGTTTGTAAAAGTGCTGAATAATGTCAAATTTCGACATTATTTAGCCCTTCAAAAATACCTTAAAATACTTGAAAAAACATTGTTTTTAAGATTAATATTGATATCTTAGATTTCCATGAAAAAAAAAATTTATATTTTTACTATTAATTTTGGTAAAATATGTTGTAGCAATATAAAAAGCATATTTAGCTAAGATATAAAAGAAATAATACTTCAATCTGTAGGAAAAAAACACATCATCACTGAGATGATAGCACTAATGATAATAAACTCCTTGTATATATACAATAACGCTACAGTTTACAGAGACTTATGAAAAACGCTTGCAATATACCGTTATAATAATCACAATAAATAACCTCTTACTCTTCTATTTAATAGCTTAAAAATGTATTTAGTAATTATAGGTGCAAATTATTCTAAAAGGAGCATTTTTTATCTTTCAATTTGTAGGAAAACAGCTTTTATATCACTCGATAATTAGCTAATATCATTGAAACACTACATTTTATGGGTTTTAGTAATATGATTAGTAAAACTACTTGTATATATCAATAACGCTACAGTTTAGAAGTAACTATGAAAAAAACGCTTGCAATCTACCGTTATATCAACATAAAATAACCTCCTAACTTCTATTTATTAGCTTAATGTACTTTAAAGCTACTTATAGGTGCAAATTAATTCTAAAAGAGGATTTTATACTTCATTTGTAGGAAAAACAGCTATATAGTAACTGATAACTGCTAAAATAATTGGAAACACTACATTTATGGTTTTATAGCATATACTAAGTAAAACTAATTGTTATAGTATACAAAGAACGCTCAGTTTAGAAGAAACTATGAAAAACGCTTGCAATATATGTTATACCACAATAAATAACCTCTTTCTCTTCTATTTATTAGCTAATGTAATAAAGCTACTTCTAGGTTTAAATTATTCTGAAAAAGGATTTGTATACTTCAATTTGGTTAGAACAACAGCTATATATCACAGATAACGAGCTGATATCATTAAAACACTACATTTATGGGTTTATAAGCATAGGATTAAGTAAAACTACTTGTATATATACATAAACGCTACAGTTTAACAAAAAACTATGAAAAACGCTTGCAATTACTGTTATATAACATAATAACTGCTTACTCTTCTATTTAATAGCTTAAATGTAATGTACGCTACTTCTAGGTGCAAATTATTCTAAAAAAAAGAGATTATATACTTCAATTTGTAGGAAACAGCTATATATCACTGATAACTAGCTAACATGCATTGAAAACATTACATTTTATGGGTTTATAGCAATATGATAAGTAAAACTACTTGTATATAATACAATAACGCTAAAGTTTTCAAGAAACTTTGAAAAAACGCTTGCAATATAACCGTTATATCACAATAAATAACCTTTACTCTTTAATTTATTAGCTAATGTTATGTAAGCTACTTATAGGTGCAATTATTCTAAAAAAGGATTGTATACATAAATTTGTAGGAAAACTGCTATATATCACCGAATACTAGCTAAAATCATTGAAAAGACACTTTTTGAGGGTATAAAGCATTATTATAAAGTAATTCCTTCTATTAATTATATAACACTACAATTAAAACAAGAAACTATTAAAAACACCGAAACCTAATTACCATTTTTTTTTATCACAATAAAGGGCTGAAAATGTCCTATTTAAGCTTATCAAATACATTTAAATTGAATAATTTTCAAACGAAAACAACTTATACCATATTTTGATTTCTCTTTTAAAAAATAGGGCTGAAAATGTAAATTTTTCCCGCCATTTTTAGGCCTTCAAAAATACATTAAAATTTGGGAAAAACGTTGTTTTTAAGATTAAAATTGATACATAATTTCATTAAAAAATAATATTTTTAGCTCAAATATGGTGAAATATAGTTGTGTAAAAAGTTTGCTGAATAAAATCAAATTTCGATTTTTTAAAGCTTTCACTAATAATTAGAAATACTTGAAAACACTATTTTGGGTTTATAGTAAGAGTAAAATTTTGAAAAACATAAATTTCATAAAAAATGAATTTTTAGCCTATAACATTTATTTTATTATAGTTTGTAATATAAAAGCTATTTAGGCTCAATATTAAAAGAATTTATACTTCATTTGTAGAAGAAAAAAGACTTTTCACTATAACTAGCTGAAATCATTGAAACACTACATTTTTATGGGTTTATAGCAATATGATAGTAAAACTACTTGTATATATACAATAACGCTACAGTTTACAAGAAACTATGAAAAACGCTTGCAATATACTGTTATATCACAATAAATAACCTCTTACTCTTCTATTTAATAGCTTTATGTAATATAAGCTATTATAGGTGCAAATTATTCTAAAAAGAGCATTTTATACTTCAATTTGTAGGAAAACAGCTTATATCACTGATAATAGCTAATATCATTGAAAACACTACATTTTAGGGTTTATAGCAATATGAATAAGTAAAACTACTTGTATATATACAATAACGCTAAGTTTACAAGAAACTATGAAAAACGCTTGCAATATACCGTTATATCACAATAAAAACCTATTACTCTTCTATTTATTAGCTTAATGTAATGTACAGCTACTTATAGGTGCAAATTATTCTAAAAAAGGATTGTATACATCAATTTGTAGGAAACTGCTATATATCACCGAATACTAGCTAAAATCATTGAAAAGAACATTTTTTTGAGGTATAAAGCATTATTATAAGGTAAATTCCTTCTATTAATTATATAACACTACAATTAACAAGAAACTATTAAAAACACGTGTAATGTACAATTGTATCACAATATAGTCTCAAACTCCTATTATAAGCTTACAGTAGTTTAAAATAGTAATTTCTAACGAAAACAACTATAATACCATATTTTGAATTTCTCTATCAAAAAAAGGCTGATAATGTCAATTTTCGACATTTTTTAGACCTTCAAAAATACATTAAAACACTTGAAATAACGTTGTTTCTAAGATTAAAATTGATACATAATTTTCATTAAAAATCATATTTTAAGCTCAAAATATGGTAAAATATAGTTTGTGTAAAAGTGCTGAATAATGTCAAATTTCGCCATTTTTTAGGCTTTCAAAATACATTAAATACTTGGAAAAACGTTGTTTTTAAGATTAAAATTGATACCTAAATAGTTGTAGCAAATATAAAAAGCTATTTAGCTACAGATATAAAGAAATATACTTCATTTGTAGAAGAAAAAAACTTTTCACTAATACTAGCTGAAATCATTGAAACACTACATTTTATGGGTTTATAGCAATATGATCAGTAAAACTATTTGTATATATACATAACGCTACAGTTTACAAGAAACTATGAAAAACGCTTGCAATATACTGTTATATAACAATAATAACCTCTTACTCTTCTATTTAATAGCTTAATGTAATGTAAGCTACTTATAGTTGCAAATTATTCTAAAAAGAGGATTTTATACTTCAATTTGTAGGAAAACAGCTATATATCACTGATAACTAGCTAAAATCATTGAAAACACTACATTTTATGGGTTTATAGCAATATAATAATAAATTACTTTTATATATACAATAACGCTACAGTTTAGAAGAAACTATGAAAAACCCTTGCAATATACCGTTTATATCACATAAATAACCTCTTACTCCTCTATTTAATAGCTTAATGTAATGTAAGCTACTTATAGGTGCAAATTAATCTAAAAAGAGGTTTTTATACTTCAATTTGTAGGAAAATAGCTATACATCACTGATAACTAGCTAAAATCATTGAAAACACAACATTTTATGGGTTTATAGCAATATAATAAGTAAAACTACTTGTATATATACAATAACGCTACAGTTTAGAAGAAACTATGAAAAACGCTTGCAATATACCGGTATATCACAATAAATAACCTCTTACTCTTCTATTTAATAGCTTAATGTAATTTAAGCTAATTATAGGTGCAAATTATTCTAAAATGAGCATTTTATACTTCAATTTGTAGGAAAAACAGCTTTATATCACCGATAAATAGCTAATATCATTGAAAACACTACATTTTAAGGGTTTATAGCATATGATAAGTAAAACTACTTGTATACATAAATAACGCTACAGTTTACAAGAAACTATGAAAAACGCTTGCAATATACCTCTATATCACAATAAATAACCTCTTACTCTTCTATTTATTATTGTAATGTAAGCTACTTATAGGTGCAAATTATTCTAAAAAAAGGATTGTATTCATCAATTTGTACGAAAACTGCTATATATCACCGATAAATAGCTAATATCATTGAAAACACTACATTTTATGGGTTTATAGCAATATGATAAGTAAAACTACTTGTATATATACAATAACGCTACAGTTTACAAGAAACTATAAAAACGCTTGCAATATACCGTTATATCACAATAAATAACCTTTCACTCTTCTATTTAATAGCTTAATGTAATGTAAGCTACTTATAGGTGCAAATTATTCTAAAAAGAGGATTTTCTACTTCAATATGTAGGAAAACAGCTATATATCACTGATAACTAGCTAAAATCATTGAAAACACTACATTAAATGGGTTTATTAGCATATAATAAGTAAAACTACTTGTATAATACAATAACGCTACAGTTTAGAAGAAACTATGAAAAACGCTTGCAATATACCGTTATATCACAATAAATAACCTCTTTCTCTTATATTTAATAGCTTAATGTAAGCTAATTATAGGTGCAAATTATTCTAAAAAGAGCATTTTATACTTCAATTTGTAGGAAAACTGCTTTATATCACCGATAAATACCTAATATCATTGAAAACACTACATATATGGGTTTTATAGCAATATGATAAGTAAAACTACTTGTATATATACAATAACACTACAGTTTAAAAGAAACTATGAAAACCCTTGCAATATACCGTTATATCACAATAAATAACCTTTTACTCTTCTATTTAATAGCTTAATGTAATGTAAGCTACTTATAGTGCAAATTATTCTAAAAAGAGGATTTTATACTTCAATTTGTAGGAAAACAGCTATATATTACTGAAAACTAGCTAAAATCATTGAAAACACTACATTTTTATGGGTTTAAATGCATATGATAAGTAAAACTACTTGTATATATACAATAACGCTACAGTTTACAAGAAACTATGAAAAAACGCTTGCAATATACCGTTATATCACAATAAATAACCTCTTACTCTTCTATTTAATAGCTTATTGTAATGTAGCTACTTATAGGTACAAATTATTCTAAAAAGAGGATTTTATACTTCAATTTGTAGGAAAACAGCTATATATCACTGATAACTAGCTAATATCATTGAAAACACTACATTTTATGGGTTTATAGCAATATAATAAGTAAAACTACTTGTAAATATACAATAACGCTACAGTTTAGAAGAAACTATGAAAAACGCTTGCAATATACCGTTATATCACAATAAATAACCTCTTACTCCTTCTATTTAATAGCTTAATGGAATGAAAAGCTACTTATAGGAGCAATTATTCTAAAAAGAGGATTTTATACTTCAATTTGTAGGAAAACACCTATATATCACTGAAACTAGCTATAATCATTGAAAACACTACATTTTATGGGTTTATAGCAATATAATAAGTAACTACTTGTATATATACAATAACGCTACAGTTTAGAAGAAACTATGAAAAACGCTTGCAATATACCGTTATATCACAATAAATAACCTCTTACTCTTCTATTTAATAGCTTAATGTAATGTAAGCTAGTTATAGGTGCAAATTATTCTAAAAAGAGCATTTTATTCTTCAATTTGTAGGAAAACAGCTTTATATTACCGATAAATAGCTAATATCATTGAAAACACAACATTTTATGGGTTTATAGCATTATAATAAGTAAAACAACTTGTATATATACAATAAAGCTACAGTTTAGAAGAAACTATGAAAAACGCTTGCAATATACCGGTATATCACAATAAATACCTCTTACTCTTCTATTTAATAGCTTAATGTAATGTATGCTAGTTTATAGGTGCAAATTATTCTAAAATTAGCATTTTATACTTCAATTTGTAGGAAAACAGCTTTATATCACCGCTAAAATTTTAAATTCAATATCATTGAAAACACTACATTTTATGGGTTTATAGCAATATGATAAGTAAAACTACTTGTATATATACAATAACGCTACAGTTTACAAGAAACTATGAAAATGCTTGCAATATACCGTTATATATCACAATAAAAAACCTCTTCCTCTTCTATTTAATAGCTTAATGGAATGTAAGCTACTTATAGGTGCAAATTATTCTAAAATGAGGATTTTATACTTCAATTTGTAGGAAAACAGCTATATATTTACTGAAACTAGCTAATATCATTGAAACACTACTTTTTAAGGGTTTATAGCAATATGATAAGTAAAACTACTTGTATATATACAATAACGCTACAGTTTAGAAGAAACTATGAAAACGCTTGCAATATACCGTTATATCACAATAAATAACCTCTACTCTTCTATTTAACAGCTTAATGTAATGTAAGCTACTTATAGGTGCAAATTATTCTAAAAAGAGGATTTTATACTTCAATTTTTAGGAAAACAGCTATATATCACCGATAAATAGCTACATCATTGAAAACACTACATTTTATGGGTTTATAGCAATATGATAAGTAAAACTACTTATATATATACAATAACGCTACAGTTTACAAGAAACTATGAAAAACGCTTGCAATATACCGTTATAATCACAATAAATACCTTCTTACTCTTCTATTTATTAGCTTAATGTAATGTAAATACATATAGGTCCAAATTATTCTAAAAAAGGATTGTATACTTCAATTTGTAAGAAAACAGCTATATATCACCGATTACTAGGTACTATATCACTCAAATGGTACTCAAATCATGGTACTCAAATCATTGAAAACAACACATTTTGAGGGTATAAAGCATTATCATAAGGTAAATTCCTTCTATTAATGATATAACACTACAATTAAGAAGAAACTATGAAAAACACGTATAATATCAATTGTAACACATATAGAGTCCTCAAACTCCTATTATAAGCTTACAGTAGTTTAAAATAGCAATTTCTAACGAAAACACTATAATACCATATTTTGAATTTCTCTATCAAAAAAAGGGCTGAATAATGTCAATTTTCGACATTTTTTAGACTTTCAAAAATACATTAAAACACTTGAAATACGTTGTTTCTAAGATTAAAATTGATACATAATTTTCATTAAAATACATATTTTAAGCTCATAATATTGTAAAGTATAGTTGTGTTAAAATTACTGAATAATATCAAATTTCGAAATTTTTTTAGGCTTTCCAAAATACATTAAAATACTTGGAAAACGTTGTTTTTAAAATTAAAATTGATACCTAAATTTCATGAAAAAAGATATTTTTAGCTAATAAATTGTAAAATATAGTTGTAGCAAATATAAAAAGCTATTTAGCTTCAGATATAAAGAAATATACTTCAATTTGTAGAAGAAAAAAAAAACTTTTCACTAATAACTAGCTGAAATCATTGAAAACACTACATTTTATGGTTTATAGCAATATGATAAGTAAAACTATTTGTATATATACAATAACGCTACAGTTTACAAGAAACTATGAAAAACGCTTGCAATATACGTATATACAATAAATAACCTCTTACTCTTCTATTTAATAGCTTAATGTAATGTAACTAATTATAGGTGCAAATTATTCTAAAAAGATGCTTTTATACTTCAATTTGTAGGAAAACAGCTATATATCACTGATAACTAGCTAAAATCATTGAAAACACTACATTTTAAAGGTTTATAGCATATGAATAAGTAAAACTACTTGTATATATACAATAACGCTACAGTTTAGAAGAAACTATGAAAAACGCTTGCAATATACGGTTATATCACAATAAATAACCTCTTACTCT
Organism: Chionoecetes opilio; assembly: GCA_016584305.1. Classification (NCBI taxonomy): domain Eukaryota; kingdom Metazoa; phylum Arthropoda; class Malacostraca; order Decapoda; family Majidae; genus Chionoecetes; species Chionoecetes opilio. Next base: position 17,275 of record JACEEZ010014185.1, on the reverse strand, counting down.
TCTATTTAATAGCTTAATGTAATGTAAGCTATTATAGGTGCAAATTATTCTAAAAAGATCATTTTATACTTCAATTTGTAGGAAAACAGCTTTATATTACCGATAAATAGCTAATATCATTGAAAACACACATTTTAAAGGTTTTATAGCAATAATATGTAAAACTACTTGTATATATACAATAAGCTACAGTTTAAAGAAACTATGAAAAACGCTTGCAATATACCGTATATCACAATAAATAACCTCTTACTCTTCTATTTAATAGCTTAATGTAATGTAAGCTAGTTATAGGTGCAAATTATTCTAAAAAGAGCATTTTATACTTCAATTTGTAGGAAAACAGCTTTATATACCGATAAATAGCTAATATCATTGAAAACAACTACATTTTAGGGTTTATAGCATATAATAGTAAACACTTGTATATATACAATAAGCTACAGTTTAAAGAAACTATGAAAACGCTTGCAATATACCGTATATCACAATAAATAACCTCTTACTCTTCTATTTAATAGCTTAATGTAATGTAAGCTAGTAAGGTGCAAATTATTCTAAAAAGAGCATTTTATACTTCAATTTGTAGGAAAACTGCTTTATATCACCGATAAATACCTAATATCATTGAAAACACTACATTATATGGGTTTATAGCAATATGATAAGTAAAACTACTTGTATATATATATATGTATAAACACTACAGTTTAAAAGAAACTATGAAAAACCCTTGCAATATACCGTTATATCACAATAAATAACCTTTTACTCTTCTATTTAATAGCTTAATGTAATGTAAGCTACTTATAGGTGCAAATTATTCTAAAAAGAGGATTTTATACTTCAATTTGTAGGAAAACAGCTATATATTACTGAAAACTAGCTAAAATCATTGAAAACACTACATTTTATGGGTTTATAGCAATATGATAAGTAAAACTACTTGTATATATACAATAACGCTACAGTTTACAAGAAACTATGAAAAACGCTTGCAATATACCGTTATATCACAATAAATAACCTCTTACTCTTCTATTTAATAGCTTATTGTAATGTAAGCTACTTATAGGTACAAATTATTCTAAAAAGAGGATTTTATACTTCAATTTGTAGGAAAACAGCTATATATCACTGATAACTAGCTAATATCATTGAAAACACTACATTTTATGGGTTTATAGCAATATAATAAGTAAAACTACTTGTAAATATACAATAACGCTACAGTTTAGAAGAAACTATGAAAAACGCTTGCAATATACCGTTATATCACAATAAATAACCTCTTACTTTTCTATTTAATAGCTTAATGTAATGTAAGCTACTTATAGTTGCAAATTAATCTAAAAAGATGATTTTATACATCAATTTGTAGGAAAACAGCTATATATCGCCGATAGATAGCTAATATCATTGAAAACACTACATTTTATGGGTTTATAGCAATATAATAAGTAAAACTACTTGTATATATACAATAACGCTACAGTTTAGAAGAAACAATAAAAAACGCTTGCAATATACCGTTATATCACAATAAATACCCTCTTACTCTTCTATTTATTAGCTTAATGTAATGTAAGCTACTTATAGGTCCAAATTATTCTAAAATAAGGATTGTATACTTCAATTTGTAGGAAAACAGCTATATATCACCGATTACTAGCTAAAAACATTGAAAAGAACACATTATGAGGGTATAAAGCATTATCATAAGGTAAATTCCTTCTATTAATTATATAACACTACAATTAAGAAGAAACTATGAAAAACACGTATAATATACAATTGTATCATAATATAGTCTCAAACTCCTATTATAAGCTTACAGTAGTTTAAAATAGCAATTTCTAACGAAAACAACTATAATTCCACATTTTGAATTTCTCTATCAAAAAAAGGGCTGAATAATGTCAATTTTCGACATTTTTTAGCCCTTCAAAAATACATTGAAACACTTGTAAAAACCTTGTTTTTTAGGAATAAAATATATACATAAATTTCGTGAAAAATACATATTTTAAGCTCATAATATTGTAAAATATAGTTGTGTAAAAGTGCTGAATAATGTCATATATTGATATTTTGTAGACTTTCAAAAATACATTAAAACACTTGAAAAAACGTTGTTGTTAAGATTAAAATTGATACCTAAATTTCATGCAAAATACATATTTTTAGCTCATAACATTGTTAAATATAGTTGTGTAAAAGTGCTGAATAATGTCAAATTTCGACATTATTTAGCCTTTCAAAAATACATTAAAATACTTGAAAAAACATTGTTTTTAAGATTAATATTGATATCTAGATTTCATGAAAAATATATATTTTTAGCTATTAATTTTGTAAAATATAGTTGTAGCAAATATAAAAAGCTATTTAGCTACAGATATAAAGAAATATACTTCAATCTGTAGAAAAAAACAACTCTTCACTGATATGATAGCAATATGATAAGTAAAACTACTTGTATATATACAATAACGCTACAGTTTACAAGAAACTATGAAAAACGCTTGCAATATACCGTTATATCACAATAAATAACCTCTTACTCTTCTATTTAATAGCTTAATGTAATGTTAGATAATTATAGGTGCAAATTATTCTAAAAAGAGCATTTTATACTTCAATTTGTAGGAAAACAGCTTTATATCACCGATAATTAGCTAATATCATTGAAAACACTACATTTTATGGGTTTATAGTAATATGATTAGTAAAACTACTTGTATATATACAATAACGCTACAGTTTAGAAGTAACTATGAAAAACGCTTGCAATATACCGTTATATCACAATAAATAACCTCCTAATCTTCTATTTATTAGCTTAATGTAATGTAAGCTACTTATAGGTGCAAATTATTCTAAAAAGAGGATTTTATACTTCAATTTGTAGGAAAACAGCTATATAGTACTGATAACTAGCTAAAATAATTGGAAACACTACATTTTATGGGTTTATAGCAATATACTAAGTAAAACTACTTGTATATATACAATAACGCTACAGTTTAGAAGAAACTATGAAAAACGCTTGCAATATAATGTTATACCACAATAAATAACAACTTTCTCTTCTATTTATTAGCTTAATGTAATATAAGCTACTTATAGGTGTATATTATTCTGAAAAAAGGATTGTATACTTCAATTTGTAGAAAAACAGCTATATATCACAGATAAAGAGCTGATATCATTGAAAACACTACATTTTATGGGTTTATAGCAATATGATAAGTAAAACTACTTGTTTATATACAATAACGCTACAGTTTACAAAAAACTATGAAAAACGCTTGCAATATACTGTTATATAACAATAAATAACTGCTTACTCTTCTATTTAATAGCTTAATGTAATGTAAGCTACTTATAGGTGCAAATTATTCTAAAAAGAGGATTATATACTTCAATTTGTAGGAAAACAGCTATATATCACTGATAACTAGCTAAAATCATTGAAAACATTACATTTTATGGGTTTATAGCAATATGATAAGTAAAACTACTTGTATATATACAATAACGCTACAGTTTTCAAGAAACTTTGAAAAACGCTTGCAATATACCGTTATATCACAATAAATAACCTATTACTCTTCTATTTATTAGCTTAATGTTATGTAAGCTACTTATAGGTGCAAATTATTCTAAAAAAAGGATTGTATACATCAATTTGTAGGAAAACTGCTATATATCACCGAATACTAGCTAAAATCATTGAAAAGAACACTTTTTGAGGGTATAAAGCATTATTATAAAGTAAATTCCTTCTATTAATTATATAACACTACAATTAACAAGAAACTATTAAAAACACGACTAATGTACAATTGTATCACAATATAGGGTCTCAAACTCCTATTATAAGCTTACAGTAGTTTAAAATAGTAATTTCTAACGAAAACAACTATAATACCATATTTTGAATTTCTCTATCAAAAAAAGGGCTGAATAATGTCAATTTTCGACATTTCTTAGACCTTCAAAAATACATTAAAACATTTGAAATAACGTTGTTTCTAAGATTAAAATTGATACATAATTTTCATTAAAAATACATATTTTAAGCTCAAAATATGGTAAAATATAGTTGTGTAAAAGTGCTGAATAAAATCAAATTTCGCCATTTTTTAGGCTTTCAAAAATACATTAAAATACTTGGAAAAACGTTGTTTTTAAGATTAAAATTGATACATAAATTTCATAAAAAATAGATATTTTTAGCTCATAACATTGTGAAATATAGTTGTAGCAAATATAAAAAGCTATTTAGCTACAGATATAAAGAAATATACTTCAATTTGTAGAAGAAAAAAAACTTTTCACTAATAACTAGCTGAAATCATTGAAAACACTACATTTTATGGGTTTATAGCAATATGATGAGTAAAACTATTTGTATATATACAATAACGCTACAGTTTACAAGAAACTATGAAAAACGCGTGCAATATACTGTTATATCACAATAAATAACGTCTTACTCTTCTATTTAATAGCTTAATGTAATATAAGCTATTTATAGGCGCAAATTATTCTAAAAAGAGGATTTTATACTTCAATTTGTAGGAAAACAGCTATATATCACTGATAACTAGCTAAGATCATTGAAAACACTACATTTTATGGGTTTATAGCAATATAATAAGTAAAACTACTTGTATATATACAATAACGCTACAGTTTACAAGAAACTATGAAAAACGCTTGCAATATACCGTTATATCACAATAAATAACCTCTTACTCTTCTATTTAATAGCTTAATGTAATGTAAGCTAAATATAGGTGCAAATTATTCTAAAAAGAGCATTTTATACTTCAATTTGTAGGAAAACAGCTTTATATCACCAATAAATAGCTAATATCATTGAAAACACTACATTTTAAGGGTTTATAGCAATATGATAAGTAAAACTACTTGTATATATACAATAACGCTAGAGTTTACAAGAAACTATGAAAAACGCTTGCAATATACCGTTATATCACAATAAATAACCTATTACTCTTCTATTTATTAGCTTAATGTAATGTAAGCTACTTATAGGTGCAAATTATTCTAAAAAAAGGATTGTATACATCAATTTGTAGGAAAACTGCTATATATCACCGAATACTAGCTAAAATCATTGAAAAGAACATTTTTTGAGGGTATAAAGCATTATTATAAGGTAAATTCCTTCTATTAATTATATAACACTACAATTAACAAGAAACTATTAAAAACACGTGTAATGTACAATTGTATCACAATATAGTCTCAAACTCCTATTATAAGCTTACAGTAGTTTAAAATAGTAATTTCTAACGAAAACAACTATAATACCATATTTTGAATTTCTCTATCAAAAAAAGGGCTGAATAATGTCAATTTTCGACATTTTTTAGACCTTCAAAAATACATTAAAACACTTGAAATAACGTTGTTTCTAAGATTAAAATTGATACATAATTTTCATTAAAAATACATATTTTAAGCTCAAAATATGGTAAAATATAGTTGTGTAAAAGTGCTGAATAATGTCAAATTTCGCCATTTTTTAGGCTTTCAAAAATACATTAAAATACTTGGAAAAACGTTGTTTTTAAGATTAAAATTGATACCTAAATAGTTGTAGCAAATATAAAAAGCTATTTAGCTACAGATATAAAGAAATATACTTCAATTTGTAGAAGAAAAAAAACTTTTCACTAATAACTAGCTGAAATCATTGAAAACACTACATTTTATGGGTTTATAGCAATATGATCAGTAAAACTATTTGTATATATACAATAACGCTACAGTTTACAAGAAACTATGAAAAACGCTTGCAATATACTGTTATATAACAATAAATAACCTCTTACTCTTCTATTTAATAGCTTAATGTAATGTAAGCTACTTATAGTTGCAAATTATTCTAAAAAGAGGATTTTATACTTCAATTTGTAGGAAAACAGCTATATATCACTGATAACTAGCTAAAATCATTGAAAACACTACATTTTATGGGTTTATAGCAATATAATAAGTAAAATTACTTTTATATATACAATAACGCTACAGTTTAGAAGAAACTATGAAAAACCCTTGCAATATACCGTTATATCACAATAAATAACCTCTTACTCCTCTATTTAATAGCTTAATGTAATGTAAGCTACTTATAGGTGCAAATTAATCTAAAAAGAGGTTTTTATACTTCAATTTGTAGGAAAATAGCTATACATCACTGATAACTAGCTAAAATCATTGAAAACACAACATTTTATGGGTTTATAGCAATATAATAAGTAAAACTACTTGTATATATACAATAACGCTACAGTTTAGAAGAAACTATGAAAAACGCTTGCAATATACCGGTATATCACAATAAATAACCTCTTACTCTTCTATTTAATAGCTTAATGTAATTTAAGCTAATTATAGGTGCAAATTATTCTAAAATGAGCATTTTATACTTCAATTTGTAGGAAAACAGCTTTATATCACCGATAAATAGCTAATATCATTGAAAACACTACATTTTAAGGGTTTATAGCAATATGATAAGTAAAACTACTTGTATACATACAATAACGCTACAGTTTACAAGAAACTATGAAAAACGCTTGCAATATACCTTTATATCACAATAAATAACCTCTTACTCTTCTATTTATTATTGTAATGTAAGCTACTTATAGGTGCAAATTATTCTAAAAAAAGGTTTGTATTCATCAATTTGTACGAAAACTGCTATATATCACCGATAAATAGCTAATATCATTGAAAACACTACATTTTATGGGTTTATAGCAATATGATAAGTAAAACTACTTGTATATATACAATAACGCTACAGTTTACAAGAAACTATGAAAAACGCTTGCAATATACCGTTATATCACAATAAATAACCTTTCACTCTTCTATTTAATAGCTTAATGTAATGTAAGCTACTTATAGGTGCAAATTATTCTAAAAAGAGGATTTTCTACTTCAATATGTAGGAAAACAGCTATATATCACTGATAACTAGCTAAAATCATTGAAAACACTACATTAAATGGGTTTATAGCAATATAATAAGTAAAACTACTTGTATATATACAATAACGCTACAGTTTAGAAGAAACTATGAAAAACGCTTGCAATATACCGTTATATCACAATAAATAACCTCTTTCTCTTCTATTTAATAGCTTAATGTAAGCTAATTATAGGTGCAAATTATTCTAAAAAGAGCATTTTATACTTCAATTTGTAGGAAAACTGCTTTATATCACCGATAAATACCTAATATCATTGAAAACACTACATTATATGGGTTTATAGCAATATGATAAGTAAAACTACTTGTATATATACAATAACACTACAGTTTAAAAGAAACTATGAAAAACCCTTGCAATATACCGTTATATCACAATAAATAACCTTTTACTCTTCTATTTAATAGCTTAATGTAATGTAAGCTACTTATAGGTGCAAATTATTCTAAAAAGAGGATTTTATACTTCAATTTGTAGGAAAACAGCTATATATTACTGAAAACTAGCTAAAATCATTGAAAACACTACATTTTATGGGTTTATAGCAATATGATAAGTAAAACTACTTGTATATATACAATAACGCTACAGTTTACAAGAAACTATGAAAAACGCTTGCAATATACCGTTATATCACAATAAATAACCTCTTACTCTTCTATTTAATAGCTTATTGTAATGTAAGCTACTTATAGGTACAAATTATTCTAAAAAGAGGATTTTATACTTCAATTTGTAGGAAAACAGCTATATATCACTGATAACTAGCTAATATCATTGAAAACACTACATTTTATGGGTTTATAGCAATATAATAAGTAAAACTACTTGTAAATATACAATAACGCTACAGTTTAGAAGAAACTATGAAAAACGCTTGCAATATACCGTTATATCACAATAAATAACCTCTTACTCTTCTATTTAATAGCTTAATGGAATGAAAGCTACTTATAGGAGCAAATTATTCTAAAAAGAGGATTTTATACTTCAATTTGTAGGAAAACACCTATATATCACTGAAAACTAGCTATAATCATTGAAAACACTACATTTTATGGGTTTATAGCAATATAATAAGTAAAACTACTTGTATATATACAATAACGCTACAGTTTAGAAGAAACTATGAAAAACGCTTGCAATATACCGTTATATCACAATAAATAACCTCTTACTCTTCTATTTAATAGCTTAATGTAATGTAAGCTAGTTATAGGTGCAAATTATTCTAAAAAGAGCATTTTATACTTCAATTTGTAGGAAAACAGCTTTATATTACCGATAAATAGCTAATATCATTGAAAACACAACATTTTATGGGTTTATAGCATTATAATAAGTAAAACAACTTGTATATATACAATAAAGCTACAGTTTAGAAGAAACTATGAAAAACGCTTGCAATATACCGGTATATCACAATAAATAACCTCTTACTCTTCTATTTAATAGCTTAATGTAATGTATGCTAGTTATAGGTGCAAATTATTCTAAAATTAGCATTTTATACTTCAATTTGTAGGAAAACAGCTTTATATCACCGCTAAAATTTTAAATTCAATATCATTGAAAACACTACATTTTATGGGTTTATAGCAATATGATAAGTAAAACTACTTGTATATATACAATAACGCTACAGTTTACAAGAAACTATGAAAAATGCTTGCAATATACCGTTATATCACAATAAAAAACCTCTTCCTCTTCTATTTAATAGCTTAATGGAATGTAAGCTACTTATAGGTGCAAATTATTCTAAAATGAGGATTTTATACATCAATTTGTAGGAAAACAGCTATATATTACTGAAAACTAGCTAATATCATTGAAAACACTACATTTTAAAGGTTTATAGCAATATGATAAGTAAAACTACTTGTATATATACAATAACGCTACAGTTTAGAAGAAACTATGAAAAACGCTTGCAATATACCGTTATATCACAATAAATAACCTCTTACTCTTCTATTTAACAGCTTAATGTAATGTAAGCTACTTATAGGTGCAAATTATTCTAAAAAGAGGATTTTATACTTCAATTTTTAGGAAAACAGCTATATATCACCGATAAATAGCTAACATCATTGAAAACACTACATTTTATGGGTTTATAGCAATATGATAAGTAAAACTACTTATATATATACAATAACGCTACAGTTTACAAGAAACTATGAAAAACGCTTGCAATATACCGTTATATCACAATAAATACCTTCTTACTCTTCTATTTATTAGCTTAATGTAATGTAAGATACATATAGGTCCAAATTATTCTAAAAAAAGGATTGTATACTTCAATTTGTAAGAAAACAGCTATATATCACCGATTACTAGGTACTATATCACTCAAATGGTACTCAAATCATGGTACTCAAATCATTGAAAACAACACATTTTGAGGGTATAAAGCATTATCATAAGGTAAATTCCTTCTATTAATGATATAACACTACAATTAAGAAGAAACTATGAAAAACACGTATAATATACAATTGTAACACAATATAGAGTCTCAAACTCCTATTATAAGCTTACAGTAGTTTAAAATAGCAATTTCTAACGAAAACAACTATAATACCATATTTTGAATTTCTCTATCAAAAAAAGGGCTGAATAATGTCAATTTTCGACATTTTTTAGACTTTCAAAAATACATTAAAACACTTGAAATAACGTTGTTTCTAAGATTAAAATTGATACATAATTTTCATTAAAAATACATATTTTAAGCTCATAATATTGTAAAGTATAGTTGTGTAAAATTACTGAATAATATCAAATTTCGAAATTTTTTAGGCTTTCCAAAATACATTAAAATACTTGGAAAAACGTTGTTTTTAAAATTAAAATTGATGCCTAAATTTCATGAAAAATAGATATTTTTAGCTAATAAAATTGTAAAATATAGTTGTAGCAAATATAAAAAGCTATTTAGCTTCAGATATAAAGAAATATACTTCAATTTGTAGAAGAAAAAAAACTTTTCACTAATAACTAGCTGAAATCATTGAAAACACTACATTTTATGGGTTTATAGCAATATGATAAGTAAAACTATTTGTATATATACAATAACGCTACAGTTTACAAGAAACTATGAAAAACGCTTGCAATATACTGTTATATAACAATAAATAACCTCTTACTCTTCTATTTAATAGCTTAATGTAATGTAAACTACTTATAGGTGCAAATTATTCTAAAAAGAGGTTTCTATACTTCAATTTGTAGGAAAACAGCTATATATCACTGATAACTAGCTAAAATCATTGAAAACACTACATTTTATGGGTTTATAGCAATATAATAAGTAAAACTACTTGTATACATACAATAACGCTACAGTTTAGAAGAAACTATGAAAAACGCTTGCAATATACCGGTATATCACAATAAATAACCTCTTACTCTTCTATTTAATAGCTTAATGTAATGTAAGCTAGTTATAGGTGCAAATTATTCTAAAATGAGCATTTTATACTTCAATTTGTAGGAAAACAGCTTTATATCACCGATAAATAGCTAATATCATTGAAAACACTACATTTTAAGGGTTTATAGCAATATGATAAGTAAAACTACTTGTATATATACAATAACGCTACAGTTTACAAGAAACTATGAAAAACGCTTGCAATATACCTCTATATCACAATAAATAACCTCCTACTCTTCTATTTATTAGCTTAATGTAAGCTAATTATAGGTGCAAATTATTCTAAAAAGAGCATTTTATACTTCAATTTGTAGGAAAACTGCTTTATATCACCGATAAATACCTAATATCATTGAAAACACTACATTATATGGGTTTATAGCAATATGATAAGTAAAACTACTTGTATATATATATATGTATAAACACTACAGTTTAAAAGAAACTATGAAAAACCCTTGCAATATACCGTTATATCACAATAAATAACCTTTTACTCTTCTATTTAATAGCTTAATGTAATGTAAGCTACTTATAGGTGCAAATTATTCTAAAAAGAGGATTTTATACTTCAATTTGTAGGAAAACAGCTATATATTACTGAAAACTAGCTAAAATCATTGAAAACACTACATTTTATGGGTTTATAGCAATATGATAAGTAAAACTACTTGTATATATACAATAACGCTACAGTTTACAAGAAACTATGAAAAACGCTTGCAATATACCGTTATATCACAATAAATAACCTCTTACTCTTCTATTTAATAGCTTATTGTAATGTAAGCTACTTATAGGTACAAATTATTCTAAAAAGAGGATTTTATACTTCAATTTGTAGGAAAACAGCTATATATCACTGATAACTAGCTAATATCATTGAAAACACTACATTTTATGGGTTTATAGCAATATAATAAGTAAAACTACTTGTAAATATACAATAACGGTACAGTTTAGAAGAAACTATGAAAAACGCTTGCAATATACCGTTATATCACAATAAATAACCTCTTACTCTTTTATTTAATAGCTTAAAGGAATGAAAGCTACTTATAGGAGCAAATTATTCTAAAAAGAGGATTTTATACTTCAATTTGTAGGAAAACACCTATATATCACTGAAAACTAGCTATAATCATTGAAAACACTACATTTTATGGGTTTATAGCAATATAATAAGTAAAACTACTTGTATATATACAATAACGCTACAGTTTAGAAAAAACTATGAAAAACGCTTGCAATATACCGTTATATCACAATAAATAACCTCTTACTCTTCTATTTAATAGCTTAATGTAAGCTAGTTATAGGTGCAAATTATTCTAAAAAGAGCATTTTATACATCAATTTGTAGGAAAACAGCTTTATATTACCGATAAATAGCTAATATCATTGAAAACACAACATTTTATGGGTTTATAGCATTATAATAAGTAAAACAACTTGTATATATACAATAAAGCTACAGTTTAGAAGAAACTATGAAAAACGCTTGCAATATACCGGTATATCACAATAAATAACCTCTTACTCTTTTATTTAATAGCTTAATGTAATGTAAGCTAGTTATAGGTGCAAATTATTCTAAAATGAGCATTTTATACTTCAATTTGTAGGAAAACAGCTTTATATCACCGCTAAAATTTTAAATTCAATATCATTGAAAACACTACATTTTATGGGTTTATAGCAATATGATAAGTAAAACTACTTGTATATATACAATAACGCTACAGTTTACAAGAAACTATGAAAAATGCTTGCAATATACCGTTATATCACAATAAAAAACCTCTTCCTCTTCTATTTAATAGCTTAATGGAATGTAAGCTACTTATAGGTGCAAATTATTCTAAAAAGAGGATTTTATACTTCAATTTGTAGGAAAACAGCTATATATTACTGAAAACTAGCTAATATCATTGAAAACACTACACTTTAAGGGTTTATAGCAATATGATAAGTAAAACTACTTGTATATATACAATAACGCTACAGTTTAGAAGAAACTATGAAAAACGCTTGCAATATACCGTTATATCACAATAAATAACCTCTTACTCTTCTATTTAACAGCTTAATGTAATGTAAGCTACTTATAGGTGCAAATTATTCTAAAAAGAGGATTTTATACTTCAATTTTTAGGAAAACAGCTATATATCACCGATAAATAGCTAACATCATTGAAAACACTACATTTTATGGGTTTATAGCAATATGATAAGTAAAACTACTTATATATATACAATAACGCTACAGTTTACAAGAAACTATGAAAAACGCTTGCAATATACCGTTATATCACAATAAATACCTTCTTACTCTTCTATTTATTAGCTTAATGTAATGTAAGATACATATAGGTCCAAATTATTCTAAAAAAAGGATTGTATACTTCAATTTGTAAGAAAACAGCTATATATCACCGATTACTAGGTACTATATCACTCAAATGGTACTCAAATCATGGTACTCAAATCATTGAAAACAACACATTTTGAGGGTATAAAGCATTATCATAAGGTAAATTCCTTCTATTAATGATATAACACTACAATTAAGAAGAAACTATGAAAAACACGTATAATATACAATTGTAACACAATATAGAGTCTCAAACTCCTATTATAAGCTTACAGTAGTTTAAAATAGCAATTTTTAACGAAAACAACTATAATACCATATTTTGAATTTCTCTATCAAAAAAAGGGCTGAATAATGTCAATTTTCGACATTTTTTAGACCTTCAAAAATACATTAAAACACTTGAAATAACGTTGTTTCTAAGATTAAAATTGATACATAATTTTCATTAAAAATACATATTTTAAGCTCATAATATTGTAAAGTATAGTTGTGTAAAAGTACTGAATAATATCAAATTTCGAAATTTTTTAGGCTTTCCAAAATACATTAAAATACTTGGAAAAACGTTGTTTTTAAAATTAAAATTGATACCTAAATATCATGAAAAATAGATATTTTTAGCTCATAAAATTGTAAAATATAGTTGTAGCAGATATAAAAAGCTATTTAGCTTCAGATATAAAGAAATATACTTCAATTTGTAGAAGAAAAAAAACTTTTCACTAATAACTAGCTGAAATCATTGAAAACACTACATTTTATGGGTTTATAGCAATATGATAAGTAATACTATTTGTATATATACAATAACGCTACAGTTTACAAGAAACTATGAAAAACGCTTGCAATATACTGTTATATAACAATAAATAACCTCTTACTCTTCTATTTAATAGCTTAATGTAATGTAAGCTACTTATAGGTGCAAATTATTCTAAAAAGAGGTTTTTATACTTCAATTTGTAGGAAAACAGCTATATATCACTGATAACTAGCTAAAATCATTGAAAACACTACATTTTATGGGTTTATAGCAATATAATAAGTAAAACTACTTGTATATATACAATAACGCTACAGTTTAGAAGAAACTATGAAAAACGCTTGCAATATACCGGTATATCACAATAAATAACCTCTTACTCTTCTATTTAATAGCTTAATGTAATGTAAGCTAATTATAGGTGCAAATTATTCTAAAAAGAGCATTTTATACTTCAATTTGTAGGAAAACAGCTTTATATCACCGATAAATAGCTAATATCATTGAAAACACTACATTTTAAAGGTTTTATAGCAATATGATAAGTAAAACTACTTGTATATATACAATAACGCTACAGTTTACAAGTAACTATGAAAAACGCTTGCAATATACCGTTATATCACAATAAATAACCTCTTACTCTTCTATTTAATAGCTTAATGTAATGTAAGCTAGTTATAGGTGTAATTTATTCTAAAAAGAGCATTTTATACTTCAATTTGTAGGAAAACAGCTTTATATTACCGATAAATAGCTAATATCATTGAAAACACAACATTTTATGGGTTTATAGCATTATAATATGTAGAACAACTTGTATATATACAATAAAGCTACAGTTTAGAAGAAACTATGAAAAACGCTTGCAATATACCGGTATATCACAATAAATAACCTCTTACTCTTCTATTTAATAGCTTAATGTAATGTAAGCTAGTTATAGGTGCAAATTATTCTAAAATGAGCATTTTATACTTCAATTTGTAGGAAAACAGCTTTATATCACCGATAAATAGCTAATATCATTGAAAACACTACATTTTAAGGGTTTATAGCAATATGATAAGTAAAACTACTTGTATATATACAATAACGCTACAGTTTACAAGAAACTATGAAAAACGCTTGCAATATACCTCTATATCACAATAAATAACCTCTTACTCTTCTATTTATTAGCTTAATGTAATGTAAGCTACTTATAGGTGCAAATTATTCTAAAAAAGGATTGTATTCTTCAATTTGTAGGAAAACAGCTATATATCACCGATAAATAGCTAATATCATTGAAAACACTACATTTTATGGGTTTATAGCAATATGATAAGTAAAACTACTTGTATATATACAATAACGCTACAGTTTACAAGAAACTATGAAAAACGCTTGCAATATACCGTTTTATCACAATAAATAACCTCTTTCTCTTCTATTTAATAGCTTAATGTAAGCTAATTATAGGTGCAAATTATTCTAAAAAGAGCATTTTATACTTCAATTTGTAGGAAAACTGCTTTATATCACCGATAAATACCTAATATCATTGAAAACACTACATTATATGGGTTTATAGCAATATGATAAGTAAAACTACTTGTATATATATATATGTATAAACACTACAGTTTAAAAGAAACTATGAAAAACCCTTGCAATATACCGTTATATCACAATAAATAACCTTTTACTCTTCTATTTAATAGCTTAATGTAATGTAAGCTACTTATAGGTGCAAATTATTCTAAAAAGAGGATTTTATACTTCAATTTGTAGGAAAACAGCTATATATTACTGAAAACTAGCTAAAATCATTGAAAACACTACATTTTATGGGTTTATAGCAATATGATAAGTAAAACTACTTGTATATATACAATAACGCTACAGTTTACAAGAAACTATGAAAAACGATTGCAATATACCGTTATATCACAATAAATAACCTCTTACTCTTCTATTTAATAGCTTAATGTAATGTAAGCTACTTATAGGTACAAATTATTCTAAAAAGAGGATTTTATACTTCAATTTGTAGGAAAACAGCTATATATCACTGATAACTAGCTAATATCATTGAAAACACTACATTTTATGGGTTTATAGCAATATAATAAGTAAAACTACTTGTAAATATACAATAACGCTACAGTTTAAAAGAAACTATGAAAAACGCTTGCAATATACCGTTATATCACAATAAATAACCTCTTACTCTTCTATTTAATAGCTTAATGGAATGAAAGCTACTAATAGGAGCAAATTATTCTAAAAAGAGGATTTTATACTTCAATTTGTAGGAAAACACCTATATATCACTGAAAACTAGCTATAATCATTGAAAACACTACATTTTATGGGTTTATAGCAATATAATAAGTAAAACTACTTGTATATATACAATAACGCTACAGTTTAGAAAAAACTATGAAAAACGCTTGCAATATACCGTTATATCACAATAAATAACCTCTTACTCTTCTATTTAATAGCTTAATGTAATGTAAGCTAGTTATAGGTGCAAATTATTCTAAAAAGAGCATTTTATACTTCAATTTGTAGGAAAACAGCTTTATATTAACGATAAATAGCTAATATCATTGAAAACACAACATTTTATGGGTTTATAGCATTATTATAAGTAAAACAACTTGTATATATACAATAAAGCTACAGTTTAGAAGAAACTATGAAAAACGCTTGCAATATACCGGTATATCACAATAAATAACCTCTTACTCTTCTATTTAATAGCTTAGTGTAATGTAAGCTAGTTATAGGTGCAAATTATTCTAAAATGAGCATTTTATACTTCAATTTGTAGGAAAACAGCTTTATATCACCGCTAAAATTTTAAATTCAATATCATTGAAAACACTACATTTTATGGGTTTATAGCAATATGATAAGTAAAACTACTTGTATATATACAATAACACTACAGTTTAAAAGAAACTATGAAAAACACTTGCAATATACCGTTATATCACAATAAATAACCTTTTACTCTTCTATTTAATAGCTTAATGTAATGTAAGCTACTTATAAGTGCAAATTATTCTAAAAAGAGGATTTTATACTTCAATTTGTAGGAAAACAGCTATATATTACTGAAAACTAGCTAAAATCATTGAAAACACTACATTTTATGGGTTTATAGCAATATGATAAGTAAAACTACTTGTGTATATACAATAACGATACAGTTTACAAGAAACTATGAAAAACGCTTGCAATATACCGTTATATCACAATAAATAACCTATTACTCTTCTATTTAATAGCTTAATGTAATGTAAGCTACTTATACGTGCAAATTATTCTAAAAAGAGGATTTTATACTTCAATTTGTAGGAAAACAGCTATATATCACCGATAACTAGCTAAAATCATTGAAAAGAACACATTTTGAGGGTATAAAGCATTATCATAAGGTAATATATCCATATCCTTCTATTAATGATATAATACTACAATTAAGAAGAAACTATGAAAAACACGTATAATATACAATTGTATCACAATATAGAGACTCAAACTCCTATTATAAGCTTACAGTAGTTTAAAATAGCTATTTCTAACGAAAACAACTATAATTCCACATTTTGAATTTCTCTATCAAAAAATGGGGTGAATAATGTCAATTT
>JACEEZ010014184.1:17500-27084 GCA_016584305.1 Chionoecetes opilio | reverse complement strand
ATTATAAATTGAAAAATTTAAAAAAAAAGATAAATCATCTCATTGTGTGTCAAAAGGGTATGAAATATGAATTATATGGTTATGTTATTGATAAAATATAATTCACCTGCATTTAATTTTTTTTTCCACTGTGAACACCGGAAGTTGATTATTGTCACTTTCGGTCGTCTTTAAAGTTATTAAAAATCAACTCATCTTGATCAAAAACCTCTAGCTCCCAACACCAAGATCATAAAAATCGGTCATGTATTGGGGAAGGTAGGGGTGGATCAGTCCCAGGGGTGGGCAGATTTGAGGACATCACCCACAGGGGGGTCTGGGGGTTCGTAAAATTTGAACCCTATTATTTTTCAATATTTTGTCCCCAAAGGACAACAATAAAATAATAAAATCAATTTTAGCATGAATATCCTACGGGAATACACTTCATACCAGACTATAAACCCGCCCTTCTACTCTCCTGCTCAAATACAAACGTATACTACCGATTACAGCCTAGGCTACTGACAGGCCCGGCTGTAAAACTAAACAAACAAGAGTGAGAGCACCCTCTGCTCTCACCTCCACTCTAAGTGATACCTGAAGAAAATATGCTACGTAACGATTCAAAATGCTACCGCGATTGTATCTATGGGCGGTGTAGTGGTGATGGAAAGTTCCTCCCTGTTACGTTATTACTGGAGTGCACCTCCCACCTTTCTCATCCCACTGCCCAGAAGGACGGGAAACTGGTATTCATGATATGAGCTGGCCTCGCAGAACAAAGGTTAATTAGTGTACAGGCGATGTGCGTGTGTGTCAGTGTCTCCTGTGCTAGCAAAAACTCCAAAACACGGTAACCATTTGTTTCCCGCCTTCCGTCCGTTAATACTAAACCTAGCACGCGGTCAGCCCGAAAGCCTCACCCAAATGGTGGAACCCATGTGTTTTCATTACTATGCAAGAAATCCTACAACTTCAGACACCCTCTAGCTATTCACTGACTCAAGTGAATGCAGGGCAAACTTCCTACACAAAGACTCAACAACTACCAAAACGCAGCAACTCAACGACGATGGATAGCAAGAGGCTGCAGAGCAGAGCGGCACGTGTGTACGCTATTAAGGCCAAACCTCTATTAACTCGAGCGACGCCCGCCACGCGGAGACCCACCAGGGGCGGGGTCACCTCCCTCTCCCCATATCTCTCTCCTCATCTCCTCCTCACTCACCCGAGGACACACACCAGCCAGGCTCGTGTCAGGAGTTACAATATATATATATATATATATATATATATATATATATTATATATATATATATATATATATATATATATATAGTATATATATATATTATATATATATATATATATATATATATATAATAGAGGCAATACTTTCTCCATGAGGGAATCGAGATCTTATAATGAAGATATAAACCAGCGCGGGTAGAAACATCTTGATTGTTTATTTGAACGTTTCGGCTATACATAAGCCATCATCAGCCAAAATCGGATACAAATATTTTTTTTTGTTAAAAATGAAAATATACAAGTTATAAAATTATTTGCACATTTAAAATGCCTATCCTAAAATAAAATAAAATAAGAATAAAAATTATAGAAACAGTAATAAAAAAATACTACACCTACCAATCAACATCGCAGTGGAGTGTGGGATTCCACATGGTCTAAAAGCACACTAGCGGGGTTGAGGTGCCCTGTGCGCAGAGGGACGGTTTGTGGTGGTGGGTGAGGAGGCTCTCACATATCCACCGGGTGGAGTCGTGGGAGCTTGTGTGTAATATATTAAAGTCTTGGTTTGTTATTGGGTGGCCTGAGGCTTCGGAATGATCCCGAATGGCTGAAATGGTGGTTTGGACACGGGTTTGCCAGTCCTGTGAGACAGTCCCGATGCTCCGCGATCCTAGTGGATGCCCTGCGTTTCCCCAGTGGTGTACCAATTTAGGTGCATTTAGCTGTAAACGCTGCTTATATTGGGCAGACCAAACGCCACCTCACCACTAGGATCGCGGAGCATCGGGGACTGTCTCACAGGACTGGCAAACCCGTGTCCAAACCACCATTTTCAGCCAATTCGGGATCATTCCGAAGCCTCAGGCCACCCAATAACAAACCAAGACTTTAATATATTACACACAAGCTCCCACGACTCCACCCGGTGGATATGTGGGGGCCTCCTCACCCACCACCACAAACCGTCCCTCTGCACACAGGGCACCTCAACCCCGCTCGTGTGCTTTTAGACCATGTGGGAATCCCACACTCCACTGCGATGTTGATTGGTAGGTGTAGTATTTTTATTACTGTTTTATAATTTTTATTCTTATTTTATTTTAGGTTAGGTTAGGCATTTTAAATGTGCAAATAATTTTATAACTTGTATATTTCATTTTAACAAAAACAAAAATTTGTATCCGATTTTAGGCTGATGATGGCTTGTATAGCCGAAACGTTCGAATAAACAATCAAGATGTTTCTACCCGCGCTGGTTTATATCTTCATTATATATATATATATATATTATATATATATATATATATATATATATATATATATATATATATAATATATATATATATATATATAATATATATATATATATATATGTGCACGTCCTTGCCCCATCACTTTTCCACACTTGTATGGACTGGGTATTGAGCAAAGTTGTAGATCCAAGTAAATTGTGGAGCATCCCTAGGCCAACACCAAGACTACTGATCTTTTTTTTTTACCGATGATGCAGTAATCTTTGCTGAGTTGATGGAGGTCCTGGTGATGGCTCTTGAGGCGCTGCACTAGGAGGCAAAGCCTTTGGGATTTGAGATCTGAAGACCAAGGTCCAAGTGTTTGGAGGCTTACTAGATGAAAAAAGTACAGTTTGTTCATGCGTGCGGCGAGGACATTGAGATCTTGGAAAGTTTGACATACCTTGGTAGCAAAGTCCATAATTTCGGCAGGTCACTTCAAGAAGTCATACGGCGGATTGGCATAGCCCACGGTGTTATGGACTCGCTCAGCAGGAGTATTGGGCGTGGCGCGTGGAGGAGGCCAAGGGGGCGTCCACAAGGCTCGTGGTGGGGCAATTTGATGTTTCTGTCGAGAGCTGCTTGGTATGGGAAAGGAGCTTGCATGGGGACTCGCGCGTGGTGACCCCCGGGAGTGGCGTCGTAAGTGGGCGAGGCGACGCGCCCCCGCCGTATGCCCCCAATGATTGATTGATTGAGCTGGATCGCGATCGCCAGTTTCACCCTACCGGTGCTAGCTTGGAACTCCTTATTACCGATCTTTGGGTATTGCGTAATGCTAATCTCACACAACACACACACCAGGGCACGAAGCACTAGGATATGGTCCGTTGTTGACTTACCAGGCGTGAAACCCAGACTGTTGAGATCTCTAATGCTCAGCAGATGACTGCGGATCCGTGTCAGCAATAGATGGGCAAGCACCTTGCCTGGCACGCTGAGCAGTGTAATTTCACGTATTGTTGGCAGTCCTGACGGACACTTTTCCTTTCCAGATAGGGACGACCAGCCCCTGTTCCAGTCAGGAGGAATGGTACCTGATTGCCACACGGCAGTCAGGACAGCATGCAACCCGCGGATCATGGCCTCACCCCAGCTTTGAGGAGCTCCGCCCCTAATTACAAACACCAGCTGCCTTTCCACCCCTCAACTTTGCTACAGCCTCTCTGACTTCGTCAAGAGAGGGTGCGGTTTTTGTCAATGGGAGGATCGGCATCCATTGCCTGTAACCCAGTGGTGTGAAGCTGCTCAGGTTGAGGGTCCACCGTGAACAACTGCCCAAAGTACTCAACCCAACGAGCCATCTGCCCATCCATGTTCGACACGAGGCGCCCATCTGCTGTTCGAATAGCACTCGCCCGAGAAGGAGAGTTGGAACGGAGCTTCTTCAGGGCTCGGTAGGCGGGTTGGAGGTCATTAGCGTTCAAATGGCCCTCGACATCCTCAGCGAGACTCCTGACATACCTCTCCTTGTCTCTCCCCAGGAGGGTTCTAGTCCGGCGTGACAGAGCCCTGTGCTGGTCCTGGTTCCCAGCCAGCCTGGCAGCGCGACTCTCCTCGATTTTCTCCAGCGTCTCCGTCAAGACATAACCACGCCTTTACCTCGGGCGCTCCCCAATACACTCCTTGGCAGCCTGTAGAGTTTCACGTTTGAAGGTTCGATATAAGAGTCTGAAATGATGAATTGATTTTGCACAGATGAGTCCATACACTTTGGACACATGAACAGCAACAACCCCACCATGAATGTTTCTGGGGTTCGTATACATGTAGTACCCAGGAAGTTCATACAGTGAGCAGAGGTGAGGATCTAGGCAAATTTCTGTAAAGCCAAGAACATTAATGTTGATATGAGTATTATGCATAATTGTATCTATGAAATATTGAAGATTCTTTGGAATGGATCGTATGTTCATATTTGATAATGTAAAATTAGTGTTACTGAGTGAAGAAATGTCATCAGGACAATGAGTGTGTCCCGATTAGAACACGATTAGGTCTAATACAGAGTCGAGTTTGGCGTAGAACATCTCCTTCTCTTCAGTTTTACGCACCTCAGTAGGAGCAGACACTGCAACAAGAGACCTGAAACCCAGAGTGTGTTTCATCCTCACACACATTATACGCTCATCAACCGGAGTAACCTCAACAACTGACGGCTACAGTTTGCTGGAGATGCCTATAGCTACTCCCCGGACATGGTCGCCATTGCTCATGCCGGACCAGTAGTAGGTGTAATCCCCACTACTGGTCTCGCCACTGCCAGGCCTCCTCGTCCCGGAGAGTCCCATTATATCCACCCTTAGCCTACTGAGCTCGCCCGATAGGAGAGGTAGTCGACGATCGTCTGAGAGGCTCAGAGCGTTCCACGAGCCCACACGAAGAACCTTCCAGAGGTTTATCCCAGGAGTGATTCGACGGGCAGGCGCCGCCTCTGCACGCCCCGGCCACCCCAATAAGAGAAAGATGGGCTAGGGGGACCTACCACTCGATTTAGAGTGCGGGATTCCAGAGGGCTTTTCCCCGCACTCGTCGTAGGCAGACCTCCCCCCCCCCCTGCGATCCAGCTCGTGTGGACTGAAATGAAGGCTATGATAAATTTAGCTGCTTTAACTCTAGCCCTACCTGCACCTGATCTTACACACACATACGCATACACACCACACACACACACACACACACACACACACACACACACACACACACACACACACACACACGCCACACGCACGCACGCACGCACGCACGCACGCACGCACGCACGCGCACGACACACACACACACACACACACACACACACACACACACACGCAAACTCATATATATATATATATATTATATATATATATATATATATATATATATATATATATATATATAATATATATATATATAAGCGAAAGTGTGTGTGTGTGTGTGTGTGTGTGTGTGTGTGTGTGTGTGTGTGTGTGTGTGTGTGTGGTGTGTGTGTGTGTGTCCGCGATAGGTGCCGCCCCCCGTGCCCCAATCCCATCATATGGCACAGTTTTGGAACCAGCTCGACCAGGGGCAACTTTTAAGCCCACTTATGAGATGATCCGATCACTTTTTTCTTTTTCTAGCAGCCTATTAGCGAGAATTGTGAAAAAAAATGTGGTTTGCGAGAATTGAGGAAACCTTGATGTAGGGTGATGGGTAATGGGTGAGTGAATGGGTGGGGTGATGGGTAATGGGTGTGGGGTGATGGGTGATTGAATGGGTGGGGGGTGATGGGTGATGGGTGAGGGAAAAGGTGGGAGGTGATGGGTAATGGGTGAGTGAATGGGTGTGTGGTGATGGGTAATGGTGGAGTGAATGGGCGGGGGGGTGATGGGTAATGGGTGAGTGAATGGGTGGGGGGTGATGGGTAAGGCGTTAATACATACATTTCTACATCCATGATTTCAGGAAAGTTAGAAGGGGCTATCTGGAGAGTTTGTGTTTGGTGGGACTTCGGCCCACCAAACACACAAACACTCTCCAGAAAGCTGTGTTTGGTGGGCCGAAGGCCCACCAATAGCCCTCCGCAGGAGCTAGCCAAAAAGTCCGCTCGGGGGGCGGCTTTGCTACTAGTATATATATATTAGTGATGGGTTGAGTGTTTAGTTTTTAACAACCGCAATCGCGGTTGTGTTTGCGGTTTTCAAATTTTCTACAATCGCGGTTGCGGTTGCGGTTATCAAACTTATGACAACCGCAGTTGCGATTACGGTTGCGGTTATCATATACTAGGAAAAATGCGTAATTATTAACTGCAATATTACGTTACAGTGCAATTTATCCACATTTGGTACATAATATATACTTAATACCTTATTTTGAAAACAAGTTTTCAAAGCACCAATAGCGGTATATTATATGTACTGTCAATAATGAGGTATATTCCAAACTTATATAGATATGATGAAAGAATAGGTCAAATTATTTAATACTATATCATGCACAAAGTGTGTTACCATAAATGTATATGGTAGGGGATAAATTACTATGGAGGTAAACTTTAAAGAATAAACGTATTTTCCGGTAATTTAAGTATCTACTGTAAAATATCCATGTCCTCGTTTTCTACAAAGTACGTAATTGTTTTCTTCAAAATGTTTCCTGCCGGCTTGTTGCCGGAGGAAAAGGTAAGCGAGAAGGATCCTTAATAGTTTTATTTTATCGTGTTATTCCACACTTATACTGTACTAGTGGTAATGCATAGTAATGTAGATATATAGCCTCGTTACAGACCAACAGGTATCTTGGTGTGTTCTTCCAATGTAATCATATATATATAATATATATATATATAAATATATATATATATATATATATATATATATATATATATATATAATAATTATATACACATATACACGGGTATGATATATACATACATACATATACACATATTTTGTAAGTGTACAGTTCTGTGAGAAAGATGGAGAATTTTCGGTATTTTTTGGCCACACATTTGGATACTTTTGGTGTGAAATGGTTGGCAACACTTAGAGAGAGAGAGAGAGAGAGAGAGAGAGAGAGAGAAGAGAGAGAGAGAGAGAGAGAGAGAGAGAGAGAGAGAAGAGAGAGAGAGAGAGAAGAGAGAGAGAGAGGAGAGAGAGAAGAGGAGAGAGAGAGAGAGAGAGAGAGCCCAATCAAACACTCACCAGCCGCCGACCCATAGTCAACTGGCCTGGAACTATCTATGGTCGCCAGTAAGTCCCGCGATCACATCACCATCATATCTGCCAATGTCAGAGTTCTCCAAACCAACATCGGGGACCTGATTAACACTCACGTGATCCCTCACAACCCGGACATCGTTGGGGCAGTAGAGACCTTCCTCAACAAGTCAATCCCAGACATCTTTGGACAGATAAATGGATATACGAGGTGGCATCGACGCGACAGGACACGCGGGACCTTTGGTGGTATCGCTGTCTCCTTTCACAAGAGTCTGTCGGTCCAGCCACTTGAAGTCACTCTACCAAACCATCTGGAGATGATGTTTTTCAAAATATGGACTCACCATCACAGCGCTATCCTGCTGTGTGTGTGCTACCGCCCACAGTGGCAGGGGAGGGAGTCTATTGAGTATCTGCACACTCACCTGCATGACCTGTTGCAACAACACACCTGTGAGCACGTTGTCATCATAGGCGACATGAACCAACATCTTGTTGCAAGATCCTTTGATGACTTCCTCACAGTGTATGGTCTAACAAACCAAGTTGACTTCCACATACACATTTCCGGCTCATCACTTGATCCTGTTATCAGTGATCTCCCAGACAGTGTCGTCACCTGTTCACCCCTCGGTGCTGTAGGATCAACAGATCACATGGCATCCTAAGTACAATACAGGTTGCAGCTCAGAGGGATGCCCCATCACACGCACCAACTGGCTGTGGGGCAGAGCAGACTGGGACGGTCTACATATGTGACGCGCTGCAACAAACACCCTGGAGTGTTCTCCCATTCTGAACACCATTCTCGTCAATGATGTAGATACACAGGTACACACATTCACACGTACTCTGCTTGAGCTCTAGAAGAAATATGTGCCAAGCCAGACTTACACTGCCAAGCCCCTTGATAAGCCCTGGTTTGGTTACCAATGTAGGATGGCTGCTGATGAAAAAAGTCGTGCCTGGCGGCTCTACTCACGCCATCCAACCCACCCTAACAAGGAGCGCTACAGACACGCTTGCGCAGCAATGAAAGAAATCCAGCAATGGGCTCAACGACGCTGGCAAGACGACCTCAAAACCAAGGTCAGTAGTTGTTCAGTGGGTAACAAGTCCTGGTGGACCACACTTAAACAGCAACAAGGTCTGACAACTGACGACACCATACTCCGCTATTCAAGTCTGACAGCACAGTGGCCACCAAGAACAAGGACAAGGCCGAGGTACTCGCGACATTTTTTTCCAACCAAATGACAGTACCTGATCCCCAGCGATCCATCCCAGCTGTGCCCATCCTCACAAATACCAGCCTTTCTAACCTCACTATAACTAGTGAGGAAGTTCGCCGACACTTAGTTCAGGTCGACACAAGAAGGCCTTGGGCCCAGACAACATTAGCCTTCATATCCTCAAGCGCTGCGCCTCTCAGCTAGCAACGCCCCTTGCTACTATCTTTCAGCACTGCCTCACTACTGGAAGTGGCCCACCCTGTGGAAGGCTGCCAGAGTGGTGGCAATACATAAGAAAGGAAAAAGAACTGACCCAAAACTATAGGCCCATCTCCCTTTTATCAGTTCTTGGCAAGACGCTGGAACTATAATTGCCGACAAGATATCGTCTTTCTTCACATCACACCACCTTCTTAACATCAAGCAATTTGGCTTCCGAGCAAACAGGTCAGCGGCCGACCTATTGCTCCATCTGTCCACCACATGGCATAAGCGTCTTGACCAAAGAAAGGACACATACGTCATTGCCCTTGACATTGCGGGAGCATTTGACAGGGTGTGGCATCACAGCCTCATCACCAAACTGAACAGTTTGGGTGTCCGCGGTCATCTGCTGTTCCTACTACAAGACTACCTGCGGGACAGATTTCTCAGAGTGGTGGTGGACGGTCAAACCTCAGAGGAACACCCGATCTTTGCCAGCGTCCCACAGGGCAGTGTGCTCGGCCCTCTCCTCTGGAATGTATTCTTCAATGACTTGCTCCAGCTCATCCTGGAGGCACATGCATATGCCGATGACTGCACCCTTACATTCCCCTGCGACAGTGGTGATCACCGCACGACTGTCGCTCACATAAATCAGGTCCTCCAAACCGTCATCTCATGGGGTCGTCGATGGCAAGTGGATCTCGCTCCAGAGAAAACCCAGGCGATGCTCATCTCCCGACGACAACGTCCTCCTGATACTCCCATCCCTACCATCTTACTGGGTGGGAGGCCGGTGCCTCTGCAGACGTCCATCTCCATACTTGGGGTGGAAGTTAATAGCGTCCTGACCTTCACCGACCACATCCGAACCATTGCAAGGAAAGCCGCCTGAAAACTTAGCTGTGTCCGGCATGTCTCACACCTTCTTGACA